>JANHGN010002038.1:168109-184866 GCA_024605025.1 Megaceryle maxima
TTGGTTTTTTGTTTGTTTGTTTTGTTTGTTTTTTGGTTTTTTTTTTTTTTTTGGTTTTTTTTTTTTTTTTTGTTCAAGAAGATTTTATGTAAGACTCAGTATGGAGCACTGGTCTGTTGGGGCAGAGGGGTGTTTCTGCCTGCACATGTGCAGGGAAGGGGAAATCTTGGCATCAAGAGACATGGCAGGACTCAGTACTGGGCAGCATGCTTGAAGTCTGAACCCTCTGCTTACCCCTGTAGCAGCACTTCTGATTACCTCAGAAGAGGGATCAAGCTCTAAATTAGGTGTTTATAAAGTAAAACAGTCTTGGAGAAATCTGCATCTTCACTGCAGTTGAAAATATGTGAGAATGGCATGTATCCAGCTCAGTTTCTTTGATGGTTGGTCACTAAGTTGGGACACCATGGGTTTCAGCACTGGTAACCTGCATGTGCAGACATGTACAGAATCCTGCTGGGGCTTGTGTGGCTGTTGCTGAAACCTGAGGTCCTGTGGCTTTACTGTCACATGTTACATGAATAGGGTTAGAAGGGTCTGGTGCTGTTGATGTGAACTCTGTATATGGTGAAGGCAGAGGCAGAGCACTACATCTGTGCAGAACAAAGTCCTTTTTAGCGAGGGAACTAGTAAATCCAGCAATGAATATGCTTTCAAGGCATCATTTTTTGAGAAAGTTGGTCTGTGTTCATTCTGGTTAGATGCTGATAGCATTAGTTGCTCTGTTTGGTTATTTAATGACAATGTTCTGTAACTAATGTCTTATTCATAAGGTAAAAGCCTATTATTAGGTGGACTGGATTGGTAGCTTTGCATCAGTTAATGGTATCCCCTGTCGTCTTCAACCATTGGCAGAGGAACCATTTCACATTTTACAGATCTAGTGTTTTGATACAGGTGAGCATGAGAGGATGTGTAAACTCTGTCAAGCATTCCTGTGCCTGTGTTCTCACTACTGCAGATGATGGTCTTCGTGCGCATCATCCTGACTGCATGTAAACCAGAGTGCAGCAGATACTTCTCTGTAGATGAAGAGCTTGTGTTCTTACAGTATTAGAACTATAGCAAATGAACAAACTGAGTGAATTAAAGGTAATTTTCAAGATTCAGAACCTTTCATCTCAGGCCACTGTGATCAAATTCAGCATGTCTCAGTATAACTGTTTCATGGCAAATCAGTCCAGTCCAGAAGCAGGGGGAAAGGTGAGGGGATCAAACATAATTGGTACCCTTGTTGAATGAATTGCTCAGATATCAAGATCTGAATGAAATTGTAATACCTTCTCACTTTTACTAGACAGGTCCAATAGGTCAGAGTTTGGTAGGTCAGTGTAAAAGGAGCTTGAATTACCCATCCAGGGCTGTATCAGTCCTCTGAGGGTTGGCAGGCAGTGAACTTCATATGCACTAAGCTTAATTGCAAATAAAGGCTGTGACACAAACAGAGCTCAGGAAGTTAAAAGATTAATGCTGTTAGAGTCTTTTTATGTTGTGCAAGCCTGTTTCCATGATAACAGGAATTATTCATTTTTTTCCCAATAAGTTCTCAAATCTTGAGGGCACATAAATGGAAAGCAGTATTGGCATTTGGTATTAATAGTCTCACGTAATTTCTTTTGAAGTTTTTTGCTGGCTGCTCTTTTTCCCAATCATTAAACAAATAGAGTATTTTTCTCAAGATTTTCAAAGTCTTGCAACATGAGCAATATTTTGCTTTCTTAAAAGGGCTTTTCTTCAATGTCATTCATAGGCCTGCAAAATACATTGTATTCTACAGCCATCTTTGTAGACATCAATTCTGCTTTTATATGGATATTGCTACATGCTGATCTCCCAAAATTTTGTTTACTTTTTGTGCTCAGGCTTCTCTCTTAAAAAAGCAACAACTGAACAGGTGTGTAACCTTAAATAACAGTTGTGGCCTCAGAGGATAGACAGTTTCCCTAAAGTGATTAAGAAGTTTCAAGGAGAGAGTGAGGACTATGCTGAGCAATAGAAACTCAGAGGGAAGACGAAAGAGCTATATGATACTTATCAGCTGCATTGGGTTTTTTGAGATAAAATGAAGGAGACAGTAAGGAATGTGGAAAAGGATGAAGAGAGAAAATCTGTTAAGATGGTCTTCTGGGAGAACAGTAGACATAGGAAGTCACATAAGGAGGCAGGGAAAAATATAAATATGTTGAAGAGAAGGGATAGCAGAATTGGGGTGCACGCACAAAGTCTGCCTTTTAGCATCCCAAATATTTCAGCATGACCATTTAGTTCATATCTGTAGAAAACAGATGCATACTCAAGATGTCTGCCTGAAAGGAACAACTTCATCCTTTCTCCTGTTATTTCAATGTTTTTGTGTTTTCTATAGTCATCAAAATTATTTAAGAATAGAATAGTATGTTATCAGTGCTATATAAACTAATAACAGTCTATAAATATTGCTAAAGCAATACATAAAAAAGTATATGATTTTCTTGTCTTTGTCTCTTGTTTAGTGTTAATGTGTGTCACGTTTAAGGGATGCATTAATGAACCTTTTTTTATCCTGCAATGACAATCCTCTAGGCCCAGTCTCTTCATTAATGAATAATGATGGAACAGAGTAGGCAGTTGGGTCATTTTATCCTTTAAGTGTGATGAACAGTCCTGAAGAGAATGCTGCATTGCAGCTGTAAGCAAAATGGTTGTACAGATGACAAAATACTTTTGAATCACAGTCTGCATTTCAGGAATGTTCTGGGTTTTAGGAAGATTGCCAGTTTCCCCAAACATGTTTTCTTAGGAAAAGAATTTCTTTTGCTATTTAAGAAACACTTATTCCAATGCATTCTATTCCACAAACTTGGAAACCTGAGCTTTAGTAAAAATATAAAGTCACTTATCATGCTGTGTTCAATGGCCACTGAAAAGGACTTGGGAAGGCCGCTGTTTCATAATATTTGTATAGCAGTTGGCTAGGAGTAATATACATAAGATTTTGGACACCGACCTTACCATGAATTTCAACTGGTTTTCGCCAAAACAATTTTGTGTGAGGCAGGAGCCATACACGAAAAATAAGCTGACCAGTTAAGGAACTATAAAAAGAAAAGCCTACTCTCTACTGAAAGGGAAGTACGTGAAAATCCAAATAAGATTTTCAATAAAAGTTAGTAATGCAACAAACTAACACCTCTAGGTTAAGTTAGGTAAATGTTTTAAATGTGCCTTTTCCTGGGGTGAGCATAACTATGATAACTTATTTTTTTCCATCTCTTTCAGTGTAAAGTTTGTAATCAAGTCCCTAAGTAGTGATTATCTAAATGTGTGCCTCTGTGTCACACAATAAAAGTCTTCGAGTACCTGGGATTCTGCTCCATTTTCATTTAATAAGAACACTGCTTTTAGTTGCTTTTCTCTAATCTCTTCTTGCTGCTTTTCTGCTTCTCGGTCTCTGTTTCTCTTTACTTGCAAGAATTTGTTTCTATTTTAACAAAGTAAATTACCGTGTTTTCTTGTTGCATCATGTGTGGCTTTGACTCCAAATATGCATATTGCCATAGCTGTGAGTTGAGGATGTACGTGTCACTAGCAGCAGCTTTGAGAACCTGAGGTGAAAGTGGTCTAAATCAAATTCACTTGAAGGGATTTACCTATTCTCAGCCTGTGGATTTATACTGGAACATCTATTTCTGATTAACCATTATGAATGTTCTTAGTTTGGATTAACAGTGCCTCTTCCCAGTTGATCTGGATTAAGCAGAGTGATGAATTAATGGGCTGGAAGTAAAATCAAATGGCTAGCACAATATAAACATAGGTAACCACTGTGCAAGGAAAATGGCCAAAGCCATTAATTGATTAAATGACTTATAATTTGAATCTAATTTTAAAGAAAAACTTAAGCTTCCATGTATAATGGAGGTTAATTAATAACTGTAGGGGTTATTTTAGGGTCATTAAGAAAACGTGTTGTTTATTCACTGAAGCTGCCCAAGGATGGTTCTTAATATGAAATTGGTGTTTCTATTATGATAAATATATTTTGGTTTCTGGTAATGTGCCTAAAACAAATTCCCAAGTATTTGTAATGTGAGCACACTTCTGCCAGAGCTTTGATGCAGAACTGTCTTATTACATTCTCTTGAATGTGCACTTGCCAAGACACATGAAGTTGTCAACTTCTCAAACCACAGAACACAAAGTTAAAAAGATGAAGTAATTCTTAACATAAGGAACACATAGGTATTATGACCAAAGAACTGAAGAGATTTGAATACGTTTGTCATCTTGAATAGAGCTTCTTTACAGTTGAGCAATTTTCAGTGTCTTTTTGGATTGCTGGAACCGCATGTTTTGTATCCAAAAATGTTTCCTACTTTTGTCATCAATGACAACTGGGTTTTAGATCTGATTCCTTTCAGGAGTCTCCCGGGGTGTGCTCTTGTCACGTGCTGTTTCTGTCTCATGTTTGCCTTTGCTACCTGGCATTCCCACAAGTTTGAGCTGACCAAGTAGGTCTAGTTATTTGGGTGGCCCTACCCAACTTGAAAGGATTTCCACGTAACCCCAGTGGTAAAATGAAAGTTGAGATGCAGGTCAGACTCTCAGTTCTCTACAGAATATAGAATGGAAGTTATGTATTTAATAAGAGTGAAGAACAGGATAGTGAGAAACACTATTCATTTGTTGAGAAAATTTTCTTGGTTAAGTCTTACATGTTCTAGAAAACTTCTACTAAGATTGGATTTTTAAAGTGGGACCAGTTCTATGCATAAAAATATATGGTATCCTTGACAGCTTCTGACTTACATTCTTACTATAGCCAGTGACTAGGAACATCTTCCTTGAGGTTCTTGGTCTATAATTTAATTTAGTATTTGATTTGCACTGGAAAAGAATCTGGAGAACTTCAGTAGTGATTATTGCATTTGGATTAAGTTAATTATGTTGAGGGCTACTCAAGGTGATTGACAATATATGCTTCACATAAGAGAAAGTCTGTTCTTTTGGGTTTTTTAGTACACTAAATTAGGAGGTATCTGTGGGTGTTGTGTTCCTAATGCAGTTCTGCTGCATGTGGGTATAAGAAGAAAATAATGCTGTATCCCACAGTACATCTTGGGATTGCTTTGGTCACAGTTTATATTTTCTCTATCACTCAAAAGTAAAACAGGAGTAAGAAAATGTCACTTTTCACAGTATTAAAAAAGTAAATCTCTTTGTATTACCCTATTTTTATTACCTCTGTGTAAGTCTGAGAACTCTGTGGAGGGATAATATTACATCTGTTCCAGTAGTGCCACCACCCCAACTAAAACACTGCTACTGATGGTGACTTCCCTGCTCTACTCTGCAGCTGTTATTCACCTAGGCAGCTCTTGTGGACTGAATTAACAGATTACCAGAAGTCTTGAAGCTTTCTTGGCCATATTTACTTCCCTTATGTAGAAAATGGGTCAATAGGGAGCTTGTTTGACTTTCTAAATTATCAGTGCCCAGTGACTCTAAAGTTTTACTATATATCTCTGTTCATTTATGAGATATTCACTGTAATGGTATTCACACTGGCACCTTTGGATGAAGTTTCATTGCTTTTTTGACTGCTACTGTTCTTCCAAGTCCTTGTGGTACTTAAGTCTACAGGAAAGGCAGATGGTGATCTAAAGGATGGGTCCCACTTGTTTATGAAGAGGATGAAGCAAATGGCTAATGATGAGTGCAATGGTGTTATGCAGGTAACTGATCACAACAGCGGGTGTGCTCTGTTAGAGGTTTGAAAGGTCTATTTATTTTAATGCTCCTAAGCAGTGGAATGTAATCCACTGGATGCTTAAAAAGCATCTCATTATCTTACTGTCTTCCTTACAAGGTGGGCATTGTGCCTTTGATTGATATCATTGTCACTTGTAGGAGTGATAGTGGCATTTAATGTTGCTTGCAGATGGCATAATGATCATAGTCACTTTGTTTTCTTCAGGGTTCCCACTTTTTGTTAGACCCTTTGAATACTCCTGAGCACACAGCAGTGTAAGATACACTGTAGCAAACGCTCGCTCTGGCTCTTGCAGAGGCATAGCTTGGAGTCAGTGCAGTTGCCGTGTAGCTAACAAGCTGACATTACTCACAGGAAAAACAGATGACACTGACAAAGATAGCAGTGAAATTAAGAAGAGTTGCCAAGTAGCAGCACTTGGAGGTAACACCTCAGAAAAATGCATCTCATTGCTATCTGGTTTATTTGATTGTTACCTCTTAAGTGAGGGTGGGAAGGAATCGTGCTATGGAAGAAGACTTGGCAAAGTGGGTTTTGGTATTTTCATTTTGACTGTCTTGTAGACATCACAAAAATGTATCTCTTTCTTCAGAACATGAGTTATTCTGCTGTTATTTATTTTAATGTAAAAGATTAAAAAGTCTCAGTGAGGAATTGGTTACCTTAACCTGGCCTCATCTGGGGAAAAAAAACCTCTTTTCCATGCTGGTGTTGTTATGAGACCATATCTTATTATGCTGTGTTACTTAACTATTCCAATAGGCTTCATCAAATAAATATGAGCTATAGACCCTTGAAACTGCTTATATTGAAGAAACTATGGTGATTGCAGTAACAAATTGTAATAGAAAAGATCTTTCATATAAAAAGAGAGATGCATTGCACTTTGAGGATACTGCATAAGAGCTTCATTCTGTACTGACTTAGAAATCTTCTAATGTGTCTTCATATGCAATAAAGTCTTCTTCCTCTCTCAGGCCATGCTTTCCCAGCTGCACGCACTTTATTCCTTGGGTATTTGCTTTCTCAGATTACTGTAATTGTCATCCTGAGTGGACATACACTGAAGAGAAATTCATGAGAAGTCTTTAGTGAGCCTGGGCCACATCAGCCTGAAAGTACATGAGAGTATGTGTCTTCTTTGGACGTAAGGTTTTAGTTGCAAAATTTCACGTCGTGTGAAGTTGTACTGTGTTAAGAAATGAGAAACATTGCAGCTGAAGGCTTATTATCATCTATGAACAGTAGACAGTCTAGCAGCTATTTTTGTAATCGTGGATTTCTTTGTTGTGGTGTTCCTTAGGAGCAGAAGTCCTCAGGCTCAGTGTCACCAGTCACGTTACTTGCCATTGACAGCAAGTACAGGCCTGTGTACATGTGGACTCGTGGCTCCATCCATTTTTCTTTCTCTACTTCTTGGAGAGGATCCCATGCATAGACCCTTAATTATTCCCTACTCTACTGCTTCCCCATGGCTAACTCTGGTTCTGCTGGTGGATTTGTAATGGTTACCTGTGTGGCTGCACTTACTCTGGGGCTTAGAGGAGCACCTGCGTACACACACACCTCCCAGCCAGCAGATGCTTTCATGCAGGCACTTACTTGAGCCGTATAATCAGAGCCCCCTATGGACCATGACTAATGGTCGTGTTTCTGTGGGGGGACTTGCCATTTCCCAGGCTGTGCTGCATCCACACAGACAGGCAGAAGCTGCGTCTGTAGCAATCAGAGCAGTTTGCTTGTCAGCAGTGCTACTCAAGGTGTGGTTTGGGGTCAGAGAATCACAGACTGATTCCAGGGACATCTTTTCCTCTGTGGTTGCCATTAGCAATACATATGAAGTGGTGAATTTTTTTTTGTATGGTTCAGAGAGAGTGATGGTAAGTAGTTAGGAAGGTGTGTTAATTAAGGAAGGCTTTCCACTTTGACTTTATTATGGGCTCATTTATTTCTTCTTTTTCTTAGCTAGGACCTTGGATCTCCTCAGTTAAATTTACAGAATTGTTCTTCTCTGCCATTACCTGATCCATATGTTAGTGCTTTTCAAGTCTCATCCTACAGAATAGCCAGTGAGTGTGTCTTAAGCTGTAGTCAGGGATGCTTGATTTGCTTTAAATATTAAGGACAATAATAAGGTTTCATATTATCTGGAACAATCATATTATAATTCAGCATTGTAACAGCATGTTTTTCATACTGTTTCCCTCATGCTTTCAGCTTCCTTGAACTACTCCCATCTGCATGTCTGTGTTTTAGTAGAAATTTGGAGTGTTGTGAGTAATACATAAGCCTGTGCAGGTTCCATTTATACAGTCTACTCTAAATCATAATGCTGCCTTCTGCAGGAGTGAAATCCTAGCTTTAAGTAACCAAAGCCAGAAATTTGAAGAAACTCTCAAGGCTTTGATTACCAGGAGAGGGAGAATGGGGGAAAGAAACCATTATATTCCCCATTAGCTTTCCATCTCTTCCAAAAAGCCCCTATACCAGTAAACTGCTGAGGATATGTGATCCTGAATAAACCTGAAGTACCTAGCATCTGTGGCATATCCCACTGGCTTGGGTTTGGTTGGTTTAGCTGCAGTAAAGACTTCCAAAACTTCTAAGTTACGTGTCTCTTTGTGCCAGGTAAAGATCTGCACTGTTACTGCACTGTTGTTTATATGTAATGCAACAAGGAATTTTTAATGACTTCTGTATTATCTGGCTTGGTAATGCATGAGAGCTGGATGGTGTATTAGTATTTATTAGTATCGCTGCCCTGAATCTGTGATGACTTTATTGTACTTGATACTTCATCTAGAACAAAAGAAAAACATCTCCAGGAGACTGTGGTACACAAGATGAGACATATATAAATAGTGTAATGAGTTCTGAGTGGAGTAAGAACTGAAGAAATGATTTCTGTTGAGATGATTATCTTCCCTCTCAACAGCTGTACTCCACTGACAGCAGTACATTTGTAAAAAAGAAATCCTGATTCCTCTTTCTTCACATTGCACGTTCAGCTCTTGTTAAATGCTTTGTTACCAGAAACCTTTTTGGTTTGTGTTTAGGTAAGAAAAATATTAATTATCTGTTATGTTGAGTATATTGCATTTAATATTTGATGTCTTGTCTGTTGCTTTGATGTTGGCTCATGGTTATACACTCCACAAAAGTCCAGTCATTAGAGTATTATGAAATTGTAGCACTGCTTTCAGATGAGTGGGGTTTTATGGGGCTACATTACAGTCACAGGCAGGAACCCTTTCTGGTTCTGCTGTTATTAGTCATCTTATGTAAATTATTTGTTCCTGGTTAATAGCTTCTTTTCAGAGAAATTTTACTTTAAAAAGAAATTAGAAAAAGATAGAAGAAATAAAACCAAAATGGCTGGATGGGGAAATGAATGAAACATGTTGTGGAGCATTCAGTGCTTCTTGGAAGTAATAAATTCTGCATGGTATCTGGCAGCTGAGTGTAAGTCAGGAGTCCCATGAGATGTGAATTTACTCCCCTAAACTGTCAGCAAACTGTCCAGAGCAAGAACTTTGGCCTTTTGCTGCCTCATAAAATTGAGATGCTGATGTGTTTCTGTAGCTAGAAAGAGAGGAGAAACTTGTGGAAATGTAGGTTGTTATGTATCCATTTCTACCATTTACATTAGATGCATCTCTCTGTAAGAAAACATGTTAAGCTCTTCAGTTACTTTACTTCTAAAAAAGTCATGGATTTAGAGATGTATTTATGTACTTTGTATGACTTGAGAATGATTGTTTTGATTGTGACCTGTAACAGGGAAGGTTTGCATAAGGTCTTTTGTAGTCAGCTTGCTCCTTTTCAGATGCTGAAGGGTGGTTCCTGTACTGCAGGGTGGCAGAACTTGAGGGCAGGACATGGTCACTTGGCCAGTTGTTGCTGTTAGATGTGAAGAGGGAAGATGATTAATGAAGAAATAGAGGGGGCGTTAATTTATTTCCTGGTTTTGCCACATGTGTGTTCCTCTTTTCTGTATGTTGGCTATTTAGATCTGACTGTAAAGCATTTGACTCACTATGGTTCTAAATCCTCATCTAAACCAGAACTGCCAAATGGACTCAGAAATAGTGGCACCAGCAGTGTAATGCTTACAGGACATGTGCTAGATGATTTGTAATTCCAAAGGCTTTTAATTTGGGGGCAAATTTCTTAAAATTTATGTAAACAAGGGTATGCAAGTGACATTAATGAAAACAGGTTAAAAGACTCATTACACTTTACAGACAGCTTTGTTGTTCGGAGATCAGAAGGAAATTATTGTTTGTTGAGATTCACTCACTAGTGAAAGTCAAATTCAGCTTGCTGAAACTAGAAAATGCTCTCCTTAAATAATCTCCTTCTGATGGACTGCATTCTTTCAACTGATATTATTTTAATATGACCTAAACAGAATTTCAATGTACTGCATCCAAAAGTTTTTAAAGCAACATACATAATAAAGCTGGGAGGTCAGGGAGACATGCATTCTGGCTGTGAATATTTTCTCTTTGTGTTCACATCTTTCTTGTATGTTTTAGCGTGAAAAAAAATCATCCCATGTCAGTAAAACAAGTAATTTAATACAATGTATATTTTTGTGTCAGTTTCTTAGCTAGAGAAAATTTTCTAAGGCAGCTCTCAGAAACTAAACCTGTTTGTTACCATTACCATTATCTGTTATTCTTTTGAATTGAAAATTTTACTTTTTCAGCCCTTTCATTCACTAGAGAGATAATACTTCTTATATTTAAGTGAAAGCAAAAAAAGTCTTGTTGTCAATTCTATCTTTTTCAAGAGAGAAGAGCAAACTAGTACATAGAAATTTGCTTCCAAAGACAGAGAGTAAAATCCCACTAAAAGTGTTGAATGAGTTTATGGGTTTGAATTTTCTATGCTACAACAGCAGTAATTGATATTTCTAATTCACATTATGAAGTTCTGAGAATCTATGTGACAGCTATAGAAGCTGGTGGGCCTGAGCAAGTTATACTGAAGTGTTATGTAGCAGTAGTAATGCTAGGGATTGTTTCATAGTTCACTGTGAAATAAATGGAATTGGTGAAACAAAGCAAAGAAAATGAAGTAATTGTGGAGGTGATGCTTTGTCACGTTTTTACTGTCTAGTTTTTGTGAAGACCTAGGTAATTTGATGCTAGGAATACTCATCATTTGAGAAAAGAGTTTGAGACAAGGGTAATAGGTGCTCATGAGGCAAAAGAGAGGTCTGTGTTCTCATAGGATGAGTGTATGCATGTCACAGATAATTGTCATTAAAGTTCACTAACCAAAATTGTTGGTTTACCTTTATGTACGAATTTCAACAGCAGTTCAGCATCACTGTGAACCCTTTACTGTCCTTGCTGTAATTTTTTTTTATTTACATTTGAATTTACATATACTGTGATTTTTAAATTATATTGATTGCAATTTTTGCTATTTGAAATTTTCATCTACTTTTCTGAGTGCATCGGAAAATATACAGAAGAAAGAGAGAAATTAATGGTTTATTTTCACAAGTAATGCATTTCTAAATTCTCCATTCTTCATCTCATAAGTTAAGCAGATGTTAAATGTTCTCTTAAAAGTTTATGTTGTTTTTTTGTTGTTGCCATAGTAGCTTTTGATATTTTTGCACCATCAGACCCATTGTGTTTGTCATGCTTCATTTGGTTGCAGTGGAGATGACTGTCAGAGAAATACAGTTTTCCAGGAAGAATTAATTGAAATGATAGTTTTATATGCAACATGCAGTAACTGACAGATGTAAATAAAGAACAGAGAAAATTCATTAAGCAGCATTTTTCAAATTTTTTTGATCTCATTCTCCCTCCAAAAAAGCAACAATGCCAGATGAAATCAAAGATGCATTTAATCTACTGCATGGCACTGTAGATAATGTTTTCTATGCAATCCCTTTGATTCTTCCACAATTTTCAAATAAATTTTGGTGAAAATTTTTGAAACTGAAACCTTAAGTAATTATTCAAGTGCTGTGGAAACATCAGTAATACATTTCAACAGTGCTTCCTGAACCTCTATATACTATATGTATATCAATTTAACCCAAGTCTGCGTAATCATTCCATAATGCTTGTGTACGCAAAGAAGAATTGCACAGTTTTGACATGGAAAAGCACTTAGAAAATCATACTTGTGTGGACAAATGAACATAAAACTAGCGAGGCTGTGGCTTATTGACATACAGAATGTAAGACATAAGGTTGTTGCTATAGCCAGTAACATATAAAGTCTGGAGTCATAATGAACCTGTATTTCAATTCGGTTTTTTTTTTTAGTCTCCCCTGGTTCTTTTTCATGTCCTTAGGTGTTTCATATCTTCATATAGAAATGATATTTCAAACTACTTTCATTTGCAATGCTCTTCATTATTGTCACAGGACTCAAAGCTTAAAGGACAAGCAAGAAATTAAAAAAAAAAAAAAAGAATATTCAGGACCAGTAATGTAGTCAGTATGTGTAATGTGAAAAAAACCCCCAAACAAACAAAAAAAACTAGCAGCAGGAAAGCCATCTCCTGGTTAAAAGTACTGGTGAGGACAGATGTCCACTTGTAGCTCGTGCTGTGCTAATTGACGTTTCTGCCATCTGTACTCCCTCTCAGCATGCACTAGCTGGGAAGCAGCATCCTGAAGATCTGCCAGCATGACAGAAAGTGGCAGTGACCTCTAAGCCTCTTCAAACAACCAAATCAGGCTTGCTTGGAACACCTTTAGGGCTGCTTAAAATAATGGTTCCAAATAAAGCAGATGATTTGAAGAAGAGGAGTTGTCTCCCTTAGAACTTCAGCTGGCAATAGCATGGAGAATTCATGGAAGCTTTTACAAAATAAACATCTTGCATTGTGTCAGATTGTCAAGCATATTTCCCTCAGCTGTATCACTTTGTATAACAACTTTGGCTTCTCTATGTATTATATTGTCCTTTTCTGACCTTATCTCTACTGTAATTCTTAGGACTGCTATGATGTGATTTCATCAATCCATCTGTGGATTTCTTCATTCTCTCCTTTTTCTCTCTAAATGTAGGAGTTTGGTAGTTTCTGGCATTCAGTGGCAGAAAAAAAACCAAAATCCACAAAATTTTGTTGAACAGTTTTTTTTAAGGAATGGCCAGATCTCAGGAGAAGTGAAACCTTTTGGTTTGACCCAAACTTTGAATTTAATTTACCAGTATTTCTAAATGATTTACAAGAAAATAAATTTCATAAATAAAGATGTATGTGTTCTTTTTCTTTAGGTGAGACTGACTTGGTAATTCCTCCAAGACCTAGGCTTACACTTGTCTATTTAGGCGTCTTAAGGACGATAATAATTATTACAAAAAATGAGAGTACAATTAAGTAAAATTTATCTTTGAATTTCAATGTAGGTTATGTAGACTATAGTGTGGAAAATTATGGTGACCATAGATGCTTTAAACTCACTCTGGTCCTCAGCCATATGGTGTATAAATTTCCGCAGTGTCTAAATGAATTATTTTTGTCACAGAGTAAAAGCAGATCTTTGAGTTCCACTGTCTCTCTTTTGCTTTGAAGGCTTCTCAGTCTGTACATGTATTTATAGATGTGGTATGTTCATGGGACAGGATATGTCTACATTTTGTGACCTCCTGACATTATATAACATAATTTAAAAATTGTGAATTCATCATGTCTAGGTAAATATTAAAATTGTTTAAAAATACTGCAGCTCTTTCCCGTGCTATTTCAGCATCCCTTTTATGCTGTTCAGTACCCAGGTATCTACTTACCTGCTGGAGCTGGCCCACCACTGTGCACATATGGAAAATAGGCATTTTTCAGATGTCTCTTCTTTCTGCTTTCCAATGTGCTTTTGAGTTCTTTCTGTTTCAGAGTTTTGTATTGCTGCTCATAGATGCATTATATGAGCAATCTCTGTGCAAAATCCCTACCACTATCAATGCTCTCTATGTAATTTCCCCTTATATATGAAATAGCTGCTGTATTTGGAGAAGGTTATGTTTTGGGGGCCTAGTGCACAGTGTGCATGCCATTCTTAGTGAAAATCCTTCCTTGCGTTGAAGGCCTTTGCAGCCCTCTGAAAGCTAACCAGGCTCCATTTGTTTGGTCTCTACTAAAGGCTTGTCCCTGTGTCAGGTCCAATCAGTGGTGAGTGACTCCCCCGATCTTTCACGTGTGTTGTCCTAACTTCTATACTGTTCACAAAAGCACAAAATGCCTCATAGCCTGCAGTCGTATTTCATAGGGGAAAGCATTTATCCCACAGTAGAAGCTGCCTGGTAGCTCATGAAGGAGCAGAGAAGTTTGACGTATTGTTGTTTAAGTCTTGGAGAATAACATAGACGTGCTTCATAACAGCTGGAAACTGCCTGTTACAGTGTCCCTAAGCCCTAGGTACTGAAAATTAAATTAAGTGCAGTAATAATAACTACAGTATGCCTTTATTTGGGAGAGGAGGATAGCATTTCTTAGGAGCTGAAGGTGAAATGAAAGTTTGATGAGTTAACCAAGAGCCAGAAGCTACATGACAGCTGTAATTATATACCTTAAGTGAAAGGTGAGTCAACATCTTTGCCTGTACTGTGGCAGGATTGATATGTTCACAACAGCATCGCTTACATCTTGAGGAAATTACACTTGGACTGGTTACTTTCATTCAAGAGGCAACTTACTGGCACTTGCACACTGTTGGGAATGCTTGCACCAGTCCTGAATAAGTAAGACATAAAGCTGAGTACCAGTAGCAGCACGTTGGGATCCTGGTTTTTTTTTACTTGAAGCCTTGAAGGTGCTGTTAACAGCACTTTCCAATCCAGGGCCATCCCATAAGTGCTGATATGATCTGGGGGAGGTGGGGACTTCCCCTAAGCTGCATGAGGAGAAGAATCCTCACGGTGTGGGATCCATCGCTTCCTCTTACTCTCTTGTAGGCACCTGTGTATTCCTCCAAGGTCAACTCTCAACATGAATTATTTTCATTGTGTCATGTTAGGGTGACTAAGCATGAATAAATTTATGATGCTGATCAAATTCAAAACAAAGTTTTGTTCAGTTCCAACTGATATCAAATATTATTTGGAAGATATATGTAACCACTTATTTTATTGCAGTGTTTTATGCTGCAGAGAGCAGTATATGGGCATAGTTATTATACCCTAATACTTTTGCATGTTTTTTTTTTCTCCCTGTTTTTTTATTCTAAGAAGGTGCTAGATGTGCATGCATTAATGTAACTAAAAAACAGGGGAAAAAAAGCACCTAATTGGGTTGTTCAGCACAACCATGTGTTTTTACACTGTAGCCTGAAATTGAAAAGTTGAAGTATCATGCAAAATACAAAAATACATGCAATTTAATATTTATTTAAGGAACTGTATCCTTTCCTTTTGACTTTCTTTGCATATATAACTTGTCACTTTGGCTGTTATCTTTCACTTAACAAAAAATTGATGCAATTCATTCCAGCAATGGTTTGGCAGTACATACATGGAAAGACAGGTTACTTTGAAGTAGAACAAGACATGCTTTGTTAATTTATACTTTGAGGTCAGCAACTTGAGGTCAGAACAAAGATCTTTATGCTCCTATATTACCAAAAGCTGCCAACAGATATTCCAGCTTCATCCTAAATACAATTTTATTTGTGTTTTATGATCTATTTTTAGATGTTATTGCTTACATGTAACTATATACATTGGTCTTAGTAAGTAATTAGTAAGCCTACTAATTCATAAGTGTTTTTTTATTAACACTGTCAGGAAGAAAATAAGACAAATCATGTTGCAAAGACAAAATTTAAGTGGAATATCTACCTATTTCTTATTTCTTAATATGCCATAGGCAGTGCAGCTTGTAGAACAACTACAAGAAGTGCAGTTTGGAGAAAAAATTTATAGGAATGCAGATATAAATTGGGATTTTCTGTGTCTCTGCAATTTTAATTTATTTCATTTTATTTACAGGATTAGCTGGCACTGCTGCAGACCTAGAAAAAAGAAAGCTTATTTTTGGAAAAAATTTTATACCTCCAAAGAAGCCAAAAACATTCATACAACTAGTCTGGGAAGCGTTGCAGGACGTGACTCTTATAATATTGGAAATTGCAGCCATCATATCTTTGGGGCTTTCGTTTTATCAGCCACCTGGAGAAGGGAATGAAGGTAAAAACTTTTTATAGAAGTCATTTGTATAAGTTTAAGTAAGTTTATTTGTATAAGTTTAAGTAAAACCAGTTCTATATATAATGGATTCCATTCCCACCCTGCAGAAGGTTACTAACAGGAAATTTCCATGTTTTTTCCTAGTACTGTCACATCTGGTACTGACATTTTTTATATGCTTGACATTTCTTTAAGCAAATAGCTGTACCTTGTGCCATATGCTTAATGAGTTAAAGAACAATCATAATATTCTTATGAAAGTGGAGTATTTTTATTTCTGTTTTCAAGGTTGAGCTTGTATTTGGTGGTTGTTTATTCACCTTAGATGGTAAATGGTTGTTCACTGCATTACAGAGGAGAAATATGTCATTGCTTATATAACTGATGTATCCTATTTGCATGAAGATGGACAAGTTTCTAGCAGCTGCAGACTTGAACTTAGTAAAATTCACTCATTTTAGTATTTTTACTGATATAGATAAGGCTGGTGAACCTGTCTCAGAAGGGGCTATTAGAGGCTATGTCATGTTACTTATAAAATATATGCTGCAAAATCCTTTGATATCTGTTGAAAGTTTTTAACATCCTGTCTGCCCCACTGCCACCATCTCTCCTCCTTTTTTTTTTTCCCCCCACTTTGGAAGGTAGTCTTGAATTCCCATGCTTAAAATATTTGTTCCTCTACATAAATGTAAGATTTCCATTTCTGGCATCTGATCCAGATTTATCCCACCCCCCCCTTCCCCACCCCCCCCCCCTCCCCCCGCCCCCCCTGCCCCGTCCACCCCAAATCACCCGTTGCAGAAGCCTGTAATAGTACTCAGCATCACGACGAAGCCAGGTT
>JANHGN010002038.1:184966-207545 GCA_024605025.1 Megaceryle maxima
GTAACAATTTTTTTCCCTTCCCAAAATGGCTACTGCTCTTTTCTGCCTCCCGTCTCGGCTGTTTCCCCCCCCCCTCCTCCCCCCCCCCCCCCCCCCCCCCCCGCGCCTTATAAATCTGGATAAAACATGCTGTGTGAAATGACGTGAATAGCTTGGCAAATGTATGAAGAATGTCTTCCTCTAAATATAGCCTTGAAATGCTTTTTACATGTGCTTCAGTTTCCTTTGGCTACTTTCCTTGAAGACCCTTCCTCCTTCCTTTTCCATTCACAAGCAGGATCAGCACGTAGCTATGCAGAAATCTTGTATCATATTTATGATTTTTTAATTCCTTTATATATAATCTGGATTCTTTTGTTGCTTTCTCACTGAATTTTGAATACATGACTATTGATTCAGAAGGCATCTGATTTAGACATAAGAAGACAAAGGAGTAATTTGGGTTTTAACTGGAGAAAATGTTATTTATTGTTATTACCTCATATGACTGGACATAGTAGAATACTTTGGTGATGTTGTAAACCATGAATGGTGCTTTACAAAATTAGAATTTAGTTCTGCATAGATGAACCCTCTCAATTTTTTATTTATTTGGTGGGAAAGGAATTTTAAAGATAAGATTATTATAGGTTTTTAGGGAGAGATATGTCATCAGATGATTATAATTATTTTTATTTAATTATTATTATGATTTTGATACTGCATCTAACATATTTATTTTCCCATGGGGAAGTGTGACATCTGAGATTCTGAGGTATTCTGAAAAGCTCAGCAGCACAGCCTGGGAAAAAGTGTTTGTGTTTTCCCATAGCGCAGTATTTTATTCAATGGTCACTGTTTTCCCTATATTTTTAGAATTGTTTTCCTGGAAAGTTTTGCCATGTTTTACACGAGGAGAATAAATCAATTTGATTAACATATTTTAATCCAACTTTTTGAACACACTGTAAAGGTCCCTTACATTTTTTGGAAGTCTTTCTTTTGAGCGATTGTTACAAATGTGGGAGAATCTCTTTCATTGTAGAACTAGTATAATATTATAAACTTCTGCCAAGGTTACCTATAGTCTACTGGTAGATGTCCTTTTTAAAAGAGCCCTAAATGTTGAAAACTGTCTTGTTAAGCTTGATATTGCTATTGATGAAGTGGGATGTAGACATACTTGAACTGGATTTGATGGGCTTGTGAAACCTTTGGTAACCAATTATAAAATAAAATTATATGTAGACTACTGTTGAGTAAAATTCAAATGAACTTTTAATGGAGGAAAAAACTACACTGTTTTGCCTGTGCTTAAGGCAATTTATAGAACTCTTCAAACTATTTCTTGAATTGAACATGAACCTGGGTTCAGACGAAACATGGGTCTATCTCAGAAGACTGTAGTTCTCTAAAAGGTTAACAACTCTTATGCTTCCTGTCTTGTGAAATGTCTGCTTACCTATCTAAAGCTATATTCATTATACAGTGCTTTAGATTACTCCATCTGTGCTTTGCTGTTTTTAACAGGCAATATGGAAAAAAATATCATACATAATGTCTCTGCAGCAGTCTACATTGATTTCCTGAGGTGAGAGGGGATATAATAGGGAATCCCTACCCAGTGACTGGGATAAGTGACAAATGACCTTTGCGAAGCATGAAAACCTCTATTTTCCTTTTCTGACTGTTCCCAGAATGAAAATCATTCATTGAAATGTACATTTATTTGCAATCTTTATGGTTTTGTTTTGTTTTTTTCTTGAAAAGAATATCTTTTTCTTCTGGAAAAATAGCCCAATGTTGGGAAGGGGAGCTGGCATTTCTTTCTGACTACTCTTGGACTTGGCCAAGGACTTACTCACAGTCTACTTTAAAGTTTCTCAAGGCAGTTTCTTGTTAAACTTGATAGTTGTGCTGTCCAGCTCCCTCGATGATGCCCTTGTGGGGAGCTGGTGAGTGGCAGTGCCAGTCCCTAGTGCTTAGATTTCCTCTAGATCTTGTCATGGAAGCACTGCAGAGGGGCTGCAGTGCCTGTGGGCTGACTGATGGTCAGCTTTGCTGGAAAGAGTTTCTCTTTTTAGATGATACATTCTTAACTCGTTTGTTTGGGGGTTTTTGTGTTTTGTTTTTCTTTTTTTGTTCCCCCCTATCACTAAAAGTTTTTGGTATTTGATTTTGCTGGTGGATAACAATGTGAAATGGATACAGCTTGTGACAGTCAAGTTTGTCTGCAGCTCAACAAAAAATCACCTTTGTGTAAAAGGATGATAGTTTTTGGTGCACACTTGTACAATATATAAAACAGCCTTCTCTGAATTCTATTTTTTTGTTGTTTGTTTTTCAAAATTAAATGCATTTTCATTTTGAAATTGAGTCATCACTGCTAATTATCTGAACTCATCAACTTACCATAGTCCACATGGACCTTGCAGAATCTAAAACCAATTGTAAATATAAATTCAATACTGTTGTAATGAAAAGGACTTAAAGATAAAAGGCGAAACCTTCATGAGCAGAGAAGTGTGAGATGCCGTTGTTGAGTGGGATGGCAAGAGGAGATGATCGTGAACAGCCAATTTCCACACAGGTTCATGGCATCTGTTCAGACACTGCATTTTTTTAATCACAGTGAAATTTGTTCTGCAATTTGGCCTTGTGTTGCATAGAGCACTTGCTCTGATTCTTTGGCTAAAAGAATTGCATTCATGGCTAAAAGTGCCTGTGATCACCTCGTGCTTTTTCAATGTCTTTGAGGTCTGTGACTAGGAGAGGGTGGTGAGCAGACTATGAGCCTTTCTGTTGGAGACAGGACTACATGCAAGTTTATATTTCCACAGAAATAACTTTGTCAATGGCAGAAGCATTAGCATTATAAAATTTTTTTTTTGGCCTTTGCTCAGAAAAACTTTTGTTTATCCTTTGGAGCAACTCGAATGACAAGTCTGGCCAGGGAGTTGTAGCTGATGCCATAAAAGATGATATGTCTTAGAAAATATCACAGAAGGGTTTGGACAGGCTGGAGTCTACAATGAGAGCTGGATACCTTTTACTTTCTATTATTGTCAAATACACACAGAGGCTTGGATAAGACATGACAGTGGTGTGGTTCACGTTCATTAGCAGCCACCAAAAGCAGGTGGAAGAGCATCTGAAAAAGCCAGTGGCAAGCAAGGCTGTAATTTGATTTAGTTTCTTCAGTCTTTTATTGGGAGTAAAGCCTTGTGGGTATTACCTAGTTGTGAGGAGTGGTTGTACTGACTCATAGTACACACTAAACCCAGACATTCGATGTGGTAGGGCTGTGCCAGGCTCCTTGGCGATGCCTCTGCCCAGAGCCATGTACCTCAGGCAATGGGGAGGAAATGTGAGAGTGGAAGGAAAAATTGAATTTCTCTCATGCTGGATATTCAGTATTTTTTAAAAAATACTAACTTTACATGAAAACTCAAATAGGAAAAGGGTAATGGAAATAAAATCTTACAAAACCTTTAAAACTGGCTAATTATTTTCTTTCTGCATTTTTGATTGACACAATACTGCCTTGCAATATTTCATTTGCTTCTTGCTTAGGACTAACTTGAAAAGTTGTGACCATGTAAGAGTAACAGCATTTATTTGTAGGAAGAAGGGATAACAACATGAAAATAAAACAATCTAAGACACAATGACAAGGAAACACTACCTTGTGTATTATTTTTTGTGTACATATACACTGTCTTTATGTCTAATATATTTATATCCACCTTTCACATATCCTAAACTTTTCACTACCAATGACCTTATTAGTTATTATATTAACTTGAAGTAATCTGTATTTTTTAGAATTGATATAACTCATTCTTTTGGTCACTTGAAATGTACTTTAATTTTTGAAGCTATACCAGAATTAGCATTTGACTGGATTCTGCAATTTAAGTGTAAAATATTTTTCTCCTGAGGCTTTTGAAGGAGAAGTGCATGATAAAGTGCACACATCCAAAAAATATTTGAGTGTGTGAATTGCTTCAGGAACTTAGTCTAAGGGTATAATCATATATATGTATATTAGTGCATTTTTTCTGTATCAGGAGGTTTTAAGCTCAAAAGTTCATTTTCTAGATGTGTATTTCTAGATTGGCTATCATTTCCCATTTTAAGCTATGAATGTGAAAACATTGCCAAATTTAGGTCCTTTGGATGGCATAGCTGCATTTCCAAACTTCTATAACACAATATGGAGAAAAGTAAGTAGATTATTATCTGCTGAGTTACATTCAGTTTACACTACTGGAAACAGCTGACATTTTTGTGGTCTGGAAGTATCAAAAGCGATGTTCTTCAACTGATCTTAACAAAGAAGTCATTATCTGTTGTTGATAGTACATAAGTTTTTGTTTTACTACAGTTCTTTGTTTAAGAGATGGGTGAACTTTGGAAAATATGATTTAATTTTCTGCTGCAATCAGGAAATCTAATCTACAAGAATTATTAGGTAATGGCATAGTTTTATTTTATCACTTCTCCAGGAGCCACTTCATCTTCTGTATTTTAGTATTAGCCAAAGTGAAAGTTTCAAGAATTTTGTTCTCAGAAGATATGCTGGAGTTGTTTTCATGATGTGCTTTGCATTCCCTTTTACCATCTGACAGGCCATTAGGAGCAATTGAGAGCTTCTGCATAAATTATTGTCAGCCCTGTGGCAATTACTGCTCTCATGACTGATCCACACAGAATCATTTTTTCACTCTTTCAAAAAAGTGCAAAACTGCTGCTTCATTTTAGCAAATGTATTTTGAGAGAAAATTCCCTGTGCAGCTGTGGTCTCTTCTATACTCATGATCACATAAAGGTGCAACTTAGTCAAGTTAATAATACCTTGTTCCTCAGAACAAAATCTTTCTGTGTATTTCACTGATAGATTACAGACTGTTCCTTGAGCAGACAGAATAGTGAGCCTACGATATATAAAGAGAATTTAATGAATATATGGGATCTGGCTTTATTTTTTTTTTTTTTCATTCTGTATATTACAGTTAGTCCAGGACTAAATGTGAAATATTGTTTTTGTGTATCAGTGTATTCTGAAATCATTTTTGTATACAGTTTGTAAAGAAATATCAAGCATCCTGGTTTTAAAGAAAGCATATGAATAGAAAGAGCTGCTTCATGATATCAAGTACCTAGACTGTGGACTCAAACCATTGCACTCCTTGAGGAAATGAAACATCCTTTGGGAAAGAGAGTTTAAGCTGAGTCAGAAACCCACTGTGGGAGTGAGAAATGGCAGTGCTTCTCTCAGTTGCTCCCAGATCTCCATTTCATTTTGACTGTAAATCTTCAGGAATCTCCCACCTGTTGGTTTTGGGGCGTGGGTTTTTTTGACTCCTTCCCCTTACATCTCTGCTAAGACAGTCAGTTCTTGCAGGAATGACTTAGTGGCCATTTGCAATTCTTCTGTCCCTTTCTGAAGCCATCTTCATAGAGTCTGCTCTGCAATTCAGAGCAATCAGGAGCATTGCTCAGGTTCACTGTATCCTCCATCTGTATGCTCATTGAACTGGTGAAACATTTTCAGAGTCTTCTGCTAACACCTTCACTAGCTGCAATTTCTGACCTTTCTTGAATCCTTTCCTTGTTACTATCTGCATGCCTTATATGTGGCTCATGTTACCTGGTTGCAAAACGCACCGATATTAATACCTGACAATCATTTAATGTTGACATGACTGTAACAAACATTTTAGTTTTGTTTCCTTCAGTTCTGTTTCCTTATATGGACTACAAAGAGGGAAAAGGCAGCCTGAGGTAAGATGTTTTCTAACATCTCAGTGTCCAATGGGAAGCCTCAGGCACAATGTCTATTTTCAAGTGTACAGTTATTTGCAGCTTTAGGGGGAGAAAAAAGGAAAAGTCTTTTTGGTTGAAGTAGCTTCTGTTAGAATTCCCTAGGCTAAATTTTGTATTGAAAACAAAGTTAAATAAGTGGTTACTTGGCTTAATACTGCTCAACAGAGGTTTGGCTGGGTTAGCCTCCCTCTTACTTATGCAACAAGTTAATGAACAGGAAAAAGAAGTACAGAAACAGGGCACAGTCCCTGAAATTTGGCCTACCCAAGCCACTTGCATTAAGCTGTTGATGGCGTTGATATGTTGCTGCTCTGTTTGGGTCTGTGGCTTAAGTGTCTGCTGCCGTCTCATGACTTAGTTTCCTTACAATAAACTGTTTTTTTGGGGGATTCACTTATCAGTTGTTTCCTTATCATTCCTATAATGTGCCACATTGCTTGGTCAGTGGGGACTTAAGTTAAATCTCCAACTTAGAAAGGATGTCTGTATAGTTGGAGAGAAGATACAGCTGATCCACAGCTCCCATGAGGATGGTTGCTTATCTTGTTTCTGTGCTAAGCCTCCCTCCTGAGGTAGTACTCACATACATGGTACAAGTCCTCTGTGCATATCTAGCAGATTTATGCTCCTTATATGTGAACCTGAACAAGTACACATGTACAGATTGAATAGGCAGCAGGTCACAGTCAGACATGGAAATGCAGGAGCCAGCATACTCATCAATGCTGGGTACACCGGGTAGCTGTATGTGTATGGTGCTTAATAAAAACCTCTCTAAAAATGAGTCGGGGAGGGGGGGGGTCGGGGCAGACAAACAACTTACCACCCACCTTGTCCAGCGCTATTGCTTGGGAGCTGGGATTTTGTGCTGTTCTCATCCTCTCCTGGGTTACTGCCTATGAAGATATAACTCAAAATATGTCTCTTGACATTTCATCACATTGATCAAGCCTGTAGAAACAAGTTAGAGTAGGAAGGATTAGACCAGTTGTTAGTGCAGGTAACAACAAACCAACTCCAAAATCAGCCGTGGCACCATCACAAGAAATAAGGGCTCACAGCTCTGTTGCCCAGTGGACAGCTCTTGGAGGTTAAATTCTTCAATTTATTGGTAGGCAAGAGATGCGTATTTCCTTTTGGTTTGGAAGGAAAGCAGGGAATGCATCGCTTTCCAGCTTAGCCATGAGGACGAATGCTGGGACTTACAGATAGAACTGGGCAATTTCTGTAATTCAGGCAAGGTGGGAGAGGAGGAAAAAGACCCTTTCTGTGTTGCCATGCATGATGGGACAGCTTGGACTTAGATTTGATAAAAATGTTTTTCCAGTTTTAATCTATGATTTTCTTCCCTTCTGGGTGATGTTGGTTTTGTTTGTCTGTTTTGGGGTTATTTTGTTGGTTTGTTTTTATTATTTATTATTTTTTAAATTTTGTTTTGTTTTAACCAGTAGTTGTGTCACAACTATATTCATTTTACTATTTTCAGGTAGCTGAAGTTTGGAGTCTCTCATTCCTTCAGTATCCAATTCTTCACAATTTTCTTCCCACTCTCCCAGAAATGTTTTTCTTTTTTTTTTTGAGTTATTACCCAGATTATAAACTACTTACATTCTCTTTCCAAGAAGTATAATGTCTCAGTTGATTTATCTGTTTTTTTCTGAAAATTCTAGAAATCTTACATGTTTGTGATGAAATCATCATATTCTTATATTGCATGAATATACAAAATGCATCCTGGGGAAACCTTGAAATAGATTCTTGTGTACACAGCACATATTGGTGCAGGAGAAACACCCAGGTGTCATTTGGGCAGGAAGCAAACATTGGATATAAAACAAAGAGAAGGATTAGCTCTGCAGGAGCACTACCATCTCATCTGGTGTTGGAAATGGTACTTGGTATTATTAAATTCTGTGGTATAGTCAGTTCCTGCGAAATATAAACATACTGCTGTTACTGTTTATAACTTTAGTACTATTGATCATTTGTATTGCTTAATGCTAAAAATGAGCACTAGAAAGTCCATGTGTGGCTCAACATTTCACTTAAACAAGAAGTACTTGTGTTCCCCTGTTGCTTAAATGACCCTGGTGGATAAGTAGTTGTTTCAAATAAGTTAAGGAAAGTAAAAGCACTAATTATCGAGGGACTTTAACCAAATTTAATTAAACTTAATTAACAGTAACCTCAGATAAGTAACCATATGAAAATCTTGAGCCATCCTCTGAGAAATGGACTTCCTAGTGAGATGCAATGAATATAATTTAATATAAAATTAATGTTTTAATGCAGCATTTATCACTTTTTACCTTGTCTTCACCCAGTGTCCACATATGGGATTTCATTGTATGTTTTCCTTAGCACTTTAATTCAGTAGGGCTACTCACATGAATTTTTAAAGTCCTTTGACAGACTTTTACATATGGAGAGTCTTGCAGGGCAAATTCAAGATCCTAGGACACCAAGATTTCCACAGATAATTGTTTTCTGTGTCTCCCTGTCTCTCAAAATCAATTTCCCTGGATTTCATTAATACGCACTTCATATATTTGATTAATGAGTGAGAGAATCAGAAATGTTAAAAGTGAGTCATCTGAACAATGTTAATTGTCTATTCTTTGTGGCAGGTTTAGATCTTCATATTTTTGAAGTATTTTACATATGATATCATAGATTGCATTAAAAATACACAAATGTAAACAGCATAAAAATCGAGTTTGTAAGGCCAAGATTAATGCTATTTTACAAGTCTCCTAATATCGTAGCAGTACATAACATTAAACAACTGTAAGTCTTTTGCCAGCCCACCCAGTTATGAAGCCAACATTAAGATGAAAAACCGATTCTGGCACCTATGTTTGTGCACTTTATGTTGAAAAAAAGTCATCAAGTACTATTTTTCATACACTGAAAATCCATTATCTCTTTAAGTCCTTTCTGTAATGCAAAATGTAGAAAATGTGAAGCCATTTTAAAAGAAAATGAGGTTAATTTCATTCATTTTAATATTTTGCAGTGATTAGAATCAACTTCCACCCTGCATCATGAATTATGTCAATAAAGAAAGCAAACCAGCGCAGCATCCCTGAACACTGACTTTAAAATACTTTCAGGATTTTGTTGCAGATGTTGAAAGCAACAATAATTAGCAAACATTTTCAAATCTCTTGTATATATCAAGATGTTAAGGGACCAGCTGAACTGTCCTGTAATCCTCACAGTGTCAACTAATCGCCCGTTGGCACGGCAGGGAAATCTAGCTGCTGGTTCCAAGTTCATCTGCAGGCTGGAAGCACTGCTTTTAATTTTGCAGGACTGTCAACTATTTGTCTAGTGCATCATAATCTTATATCAAACCAGGTACTTGTTTAGACAGTTTTAATTCTAATTTAATTTTGTTTTAACCCTTAATTAGAACAGATTTGTCCCAGAGCACTATCAATTGACTTTGTTTTGACTGTAAAAACCTAAAGTGTGTGTATTATTCTGTAAGTCTATATAGAGTATGTTACATAACCTTCTTCAGGCACCAAGGAATACTAAATCAATGGGGAAAAAAAAAAAAGAACAGGGCATAAGGGCCATGAAGCCTTAAAAGCTATCCTAATAGAAATCCTTTATCGTCTTTGCTTCTAAACAAATAACCCCGATCCAGCTGTCACTGCACTAGAGGGTTTTATTGTGCTATATAAGGAGGAAAATTCACAGGAGAAGCTGGGATAACAAAAGTGCAGCAATTAGAAAGTAGCATTTTATATAAAATAGATTAATTGAAAAGTATAGATTTATTTTTCAGAATTATGAAAACACAACTTTTATTCTTCATAGACATTAAAACATGAGATTCCCAAAGGATTTTTTTAAACCCATCTAAACTGTCTGTCAGTACAAGGGATGAAGCAGTTGGCATCCTGGGAAACAGGGGAAACATTAGTATTTGCCCTCTTAAAAACATCTTGTTCTGCCAGAACCCCACCATTTAAACTCCTTCCTTCCAAAGCTAGGATGAGGTGAGGCAGCATATGGTGTCTAGTGATATTAGCCCAATCTGATTTTGTTAAAAATTAGTTTCCTTAATAATTTGCTTAAGACAATATCTTTATTTTCAATTCCTGCCCTAAATTGTACTTCAATGCAAGGTCTAAATATCCAAGAGCAGAGAACAGAACAGGCTAGAGTGTCTGGCTATTACACGTGTCCAGGCTTCTAGGCTGTCGCGTGTGAAAATTATCTTTTCTCTTAAGTGTTTTTTTTCTGAGAAGAAAATTGTGCACATTTGAATTGCCGTTACCTGGACGCACTATTTAATTTCTGAAAACTGTTTGCCTTTATGCTGTTTTCTAGATCCAAAAGTGGGACAAATTTATGTTTAGGGCTCCAGTGTTAGGTTAATTGGCAAGATTCCTGGGTGGGATAGGGTCATGGACAGTGTGATAACAAGGATGGTTTGGGGGCCATCTGGAGCCTAGAGCTGTTGGTGACAAACCTGACAGGACATAACCAGAACCTGCAAAGCCTCTCTGGGGTTTTGCACCCCTGTGCTCAAGGTGACCCTACTGGGGAGAGAGAAAAAGCCTATCCAGTGCCACAGTAGCCTCCTTCAGCGCCTCTCTGCTGAGTTGTGCTTAGGAAAGTAACAAACCTGACTATGCCAACATATTTATGCAGATTCATTCAGGCTGGTCCTGTGAGTTTTGGGATTTTTGATCATTTTGGCTGACTCTGTGGGTCTGAACAGAAGTGCTGTAACAGCCTGCAGACAGGGGAACACTGGGGAGGTGATGCAGGGCTTTAACTGTCCCCTACACCCAGTGAGAGTCGGGAGGACAAGGCTTGCTGGCCTTGTTTTCATCCTGTGCAGAGCAGCAAAGCTATATTTACTTTAAGCTCCCCAGCACTTCCTATATTAGGAATGCAGTGCTGAGATGAGTCCTGGGTATATAAATCAGAGAGTGTTCCCATCTCTGTTCCTTTCTGTCCTGGTTAATCCACAGCCTGATGACAGCATCCAAAGGCAAATAAAAAGAGGCAGGATATGAGAAAACCTACTTGAGGGGATCTTGGTGGCCATTTAGTCTGTCCCATACTCAAAAGCCCTATCAACAATACTTAAGTCATTCCTGACAGAAATTTATCATACTTATTTTTAAAAGGTTCCAGTAGTGGAAATTTTTTGTAATTCCTAGATAATTTGTCTAAGTGTCCATGCATGAGACACTTATTCCTGGTGTATAACCTAAATGTCTCTTCTAAGAATTTAAACACATCACTGACTCATTATGTTTTCACGTGGATGTGAAGACCAATTTGTCATATTTCCAGACGTACTTTGTCTACTTGAAGGCAACTTGATTAAACAACTATGGTTGTTTAAGGGAACCTACCCAGCTTTTTCAATAGGAATTTGAAACTTGAACATGTCAATAATGGGGGAAATACAAGTATTGCACTGAATTTTACCAAGGGAGACAAAACGTTATTTTAAAATTATTTGTCTGTTGGTGGGTTTGGATTAGAATAGAAAATTATTATTTGGAAAAAAAGTGTTTAAGCACATATGACTAAAATTGAGCAGGTATACCTTTTTGAACTTGAAAACTGTGATGACAAGGCAGATGTATAGCACTTTTCTGCTTTTGTTAGTTCTTGAAGAAACCAGTAAGAATAAAACAGAACTTATTTAAATTATTTAAAACTCAGTGTGACATATGTGCACACGTGTAATCAGGTATTGAACTGGAACATGGGGAAAAGAATCTTAAAATTGCTCAACTTGAAATCTGTGTAGATGTACTTGAGGGTTGTTTTTCTTTTACAGCTTAATCAGACAGAAAATGGAACTAGTCCTCACCCTGCCAGTCTCCACCTGCAGGAATAGAGCACAAAGTCAGTGTTTGGTGTTACAGTCCACATTGATTGCACCTAATGTAGTAGAGTTAATAGTAGTTGTAATGACACTCAATTCAATGTATGTGTTAATATATACATATGCATGTTTTAATGTATGCATATACATACACTTATATCTCCTATCATAAAAGTAACCAGTTAAAGAACTGACTCTGATTTACTTTAGTTGTTGCATAAGGAGTTCTGTCTTTTCTCTCTAGGATATGCTGCTGATCTTGTTTCAGTTAAGTCTGGATAAACTTTTAGAATTTAAAAATTTATGAATTGAAACCAAAATTAATATGCATAATATATAAAATGTATGCTCTAAATGGAGGTTATCCTAATTACATGCAGCTTTAGCTTGCTTTGGATGCATCTACATTCATATTTTAGTTTGGATCCAGTTTATGCTTCAGGAATTACATCTCCTTTTTGTCCCCAGATAATATGCTTTGGTTCACATTGCAGGGTGTTACGGGGAGCACACAAACTGGATGTGCATTCAGATGGGATTTCATCCCATTATTTGGGATGAAACTAATCTGAAAAATATGGTCCAGAAACATATTTCCTTAGCACATAGTTTTGCCCTGTAAATCTGCTTTTATAAGGCTGTACTATTATCTAGCATTGATACAACTTTTTAATGCCATCTGCTGGAAGACATTATGATATAATGTTTGATCTTTTACTGACATGATTTTTCACCTCTTAAAGCTCCATAGCACAAAGTGATGAAGATGAAATTTAATGAAAGTAATAAACACTGCAGTTTATGAGCTGGTTTTGTGGCTGAGGTCTACAAATTTTCCATGTCTTCAACCTGATTTTCTTGTTCTCATGAAGGTGACTGATAAGCAGGGGGGTAATAGTATCAACATAGGCTGTGGTGTTTCAAGAACTGGCTCTAGAGCACATCGCTATAGCCTAAGCTCTGAAGAGTACTGGTTTAATTGTCCAGTTTTGCAGTAACCTAGCTGTGTTAGGTTCCTTAAGCTACTCAGTTGCAAATTTACATAATCAGTGACTTTCAATCTGTGGTCTGTGGACCTCTGAGAATCCATGAATTACTTTGTAGGGTCCTATTAAAATCAGTAACTTGTTCTTAGTCACCTCTCTCTGAAGAGCTTGTAGGTTGGAAGAAGTTGACAGTTACTCTTTGAAATGGTCTAGATGTGTGAAGTGTATCAGTCAGCAATTATAACTTCATTTGGTGGTTCAGTTTGATTATTTAGAAGCTTCAGTGAAATGTTTGTCAGGATTTCCAGGCAAAGTCAACTTCTTTCAATATCATCTTGCAATTTTTTGGTAGCATTTCTGTTAAATACAATCTTTCTCTAAAATCATCTTGATTAGAACATTTTGGTTTAAAACACAAAAAAAAAAAGAAAAAGAAAAAAGGGTATCTTTCTGGAAGCAAGTACATTTTGTTTATATTAGAACACATTCAAAGGGTGATGGAACAGGACAAGCATCCATTACTCAGGCAGATGCCGCCCTACAAACCTTTATCATTGAGTTGCTCTTCCAATCATTCTGCTTCAGACAGAAAGAGAATGGGCTTTGTTTATAGGAGATAGCAGATGAAGCATAAGAAAGACAGCTCTCAATCTGATTATATATTTATGAAATATTTGCTGCTCTATGTTAATGTTAAATATATTTCATGGGTCTATTTAAGGTCAAGTGCCTTGATGATAGCCAGTTTGCTGCCAAGCATTTATTTATTTTCATGGGCTTCTGTGTTTCCTGGTGCTTTCAGTGTTCTGCAGGTGGAGTAGTAGCTGAGGAAATATTCAAAACCTCCTCTCCATCATCTGTCTTTAGGAAGTACTGCAAATCATCAGGGATTGTTACATGAGAAAGAGGAGCATTCTTCCTATTTTTAGAAGCTAACTGCAACTTAATCTTTGTATTTGTGTTTGTACATAGTACCTGGACAGTTGGAGCTCCAAATACACCATATTTTCTTAAGTTTTTTGGTTGGTTGGTTGGTTTTTGGTTGGTTGGTTGGTTTTGTTTTTGTTTTTTTTCTTCCCATTGCTTCGCTTTGTTCAGCTCTGTGTTCACAACCTAACTTAAACCATTTGTGTCTAATAAGGCTCTTCTAAGACATCTTTACCACAAGAGCTCCAGTGTTCACTGTACAGAAATTTTAATGGCAAGGTTACAATTCTAATTCGAACTTAAATAAATAAATGTCAATGTATGGACAGCCACCTCATTGCTAATATCAAGCGAACAGATATTCTATTTCTTCTGATCAGTTTTATTTCTACTGTTTTGTTTGTATTGGCACAATAGACTATTCCAAGTATGGTTTTACAATACATGATAATGAAAAAAGGCATTCCTTTCCCTCCTTATTTTACTCTCAATAAGCCAGTGCCATTTATATTAGCATTCCAGATAAGTGATTCAAAACTCATGCAGTTTTCTGGGACCATAGTCTCCTGCATTGTTAATTCAATTTAGTACATACATATTTCAAATAGAGTTTGTCTTTTATATTCAGTTTTGTCATAGTTCTCGCATTTAAATTATGTTATCCCTTTCTTTGTGCTATGTGTCCTTCATTATTGTAAATAGGTTTGCCCTGTTGTTGATGCAGTCAAAACTTTTCTGATACAGTTAAATCAGTTGAGTTATCCTCAGAAACCCTAACTGGAGGTGTCAAGGCTGGCCACTAAACAGAAATTCACAGTGAAGTATTGATAAATATTTCTGTTCTGCATTGGAACTGAACCAATGTCTTTCAGGTTTTTTTTCATGGAAAAAAAATGAGAAAAGAGAGTAAATGGTATGACTGAGGAAGAGTTTTTAAGGTTAATAACATGTATGCCTGGTCTGCATTCTTGAATCAGTGACCTGAATTTGGAGAATTTTGTAACTCCATTTTTATACATTCTACATTAAAACATAGAAACAGTCAACCTTAACCAGAATTTTCATTGTGAATATTGATTATTTGTACTGAAGTAAAAAATTACATCAGAAACAGGTGCTTTTGACAAATGTAAGTATTTTTAAATTTTGACTTATGTTTTTAAAATATCAATATAGAGACAATTTAATAAGTAAATATTTCTTTATGGAATTGTTACAAGTTATAATAACTGTACACAGCCTCTTCGTAAGCTGCACCTTTACTATAGATAATAATTTTTACAATTATCCCAGCACAGCCTTCCTAGATTAGACAAAGTTCTTGCTCTATGGAATATGTTAACCTGCCTTTGACCTTAGTTTTCATCTGCTAGTCTTTACTTCTGTTGATTAAGCCCTACATAATGAGTTGTTTATAGAATTTAAGAGAAGACTGATTATTTAATTTCATTATTCTTATATTGAAAAAGGAACATCTTTTTTGAAAAAGAAACCATCTCATACATTCAGTAATGCCTGTGAAGCTGTTTATGATTGTTTATTTTTACGGGGTATGTTTCATGATGTGTGAAAACACCTGTTTTGCAAATTTTTACTGGGTTACACAGCTAAGATACTTACTGAAAAGATATTTAAGTGAATGTAATTGCTCTTTTATAAGTGTTTTGATGAAAATATATTGCATTGGTTGTTTTATAATATGCTATCTTAGTTTTTACTGTATTGTAAAGTGCTTATGAATGGCCTACTTCTAGGTTGTTCAAGGTTGCATTAAAATTTTGTTTAGTAGATATTGTCTTTTCTAAAGCTTCCGTATTACAGAATTCTTTATTAACTTCCTGCTTTTCTGACTGGGTATAGTCTGTCCATCTGTCTCTCTGACTCTCCCTTTTACTTTGCACCCATCACCTTTTGAATGAGAGAACTAGTGGGACAGTAGTGGTTTGGGTTTTTTGTGTCAACTGATATTTTTATTGCAATGGAAAATCTGCAAATACAGATCTAGTAATACTGGACATTTGATGTATCTGTAAGAAGCATCTAGAAAGAAAAATTAGGTTGATACAGAGATTCTCAGAGACAACAAGGAAAGCCCAATTTAGGTATCACTCTTTGCCCCAGAACAGGTAGCTAAAGGAAGTATGGAAATGATACTATATGTGTCATGGACTCAGAAAAAAAGCAGATGTATCACTTCTAAAATACAGATGGGATGAAGTGGAATATCAGTTTTTGGAGCCAAGCAGTTGTCCAAAAAACGGTTTCACCCTGGTTTTGCTTAACTGTATTGCTTCTATTCAGTTCACCAGCACAAAGTGTACTCAGGGAGCAAATTCATGGATGTCAATGGTACAGATGGATGACTTAAGACTTGAGCTGGTTTCAGTAACAACACATTAAGAACTTGTAAAGTGCAAAATGCACACGTTGTGTCATATGGGACCTGCAAATTAAGTAAGTGTTTCATAATGTAAAGTGACCTACATTTGGTTTCTACAAATCTGTGTTGGACTGCAAAAAAACATTGAGTCCCACAAATACCTTCCCTTCATTAGAGATGTGTAGATCATTGACAAAACTGGGTTGCTTTTAGATATTGCTCATTAGATAGATTTCCAGGTCACCAAGTACAACTTAAACCTCAAATGGGGACATGAGGTAATGAGATTTAGAACTTTGGGATCTTTGCACATATTTTCCAGCATGAGATTCCCCAGAATTATTAATTCTGTAAGTAAAACTCAGCTAGGACATGACCTTGCAAGCATTGCTGAGTAACTGCACTCGAACTCTTTATAATAAACAGAAAGAACAACTCTCAAGTTCTGATTCTTACATTTGAAAGCAGTGTTTTACCTTTTTGAATAATATGTGGCTGTATTTACCAGACATTTTTAGCTCTGAGCAATGTACAGTAAAAGTATAGCAGTCAGATGTGAGGTTTTTCCTTTGCAATCCCCAAGAACGGGACTTGCAATTAAAATTCCCATATTTGCCATTCTCTACTTTTTCTGGGGCCACAAAAGGAAACAAAACTCAATATGAACATTATAGAAATAGTTGTATGGTCCTGTTCCTTCCGTTGTCTTTGGAATTAGGAACCCTTCCTTCTGACTGGTCTTTGCAAAATGCGTTTCCTTGGAGGTTCTGGTCAATGTATCTTGTGCAACATACTGCATCTCTTGAAGTTGAGTATTTTAATTAACATTTCTCTGCTCACAAATGTACGTGATCAGGCTGAGGAATGTGTGAATGTATATGCTTTCAGGGCTTACAGATTTGTTTCCTTGCATGAATATGTCAAAAATGTGTAAATATTTAATATTGAGCTCCAAAGTTGACAGTTATATAACAAACCTACAGGGATAGTGTCTTCTTTTTTCCTCTCCCCCCTGCTTTGCTGGAGTCCTTATGTAACTAACTTATGTATCACAAAGCAAGTAAGTCTAATATTGTTTTCAAATAAGTACCCAATATTCACTTTTAGTAAATGTATAAGCACCCTAAATCTGAACTGTGTGTGGTATAAATATCTGATACTAAGTCCTGTGTAGCTGGTCACAGAAACAAATGTGTTTCTGGGGAACCAGTAACTAGAAAATGGTTTACGTGGTTGAATAAGTCCGTGGAGGGTATGAGAGAAAGAGAGAAAATTTAATTTGTGAAGTTACAGTAATTTCTGCACCTTTGCTGTTAGCTGTGGCTCTGCAGTGATAGAGACCTTGAGCTTCAGCAGTCTCTGGCCTCACTGCCTCGTGCTGTGCCCTGACTGGAAGTGATTCAACATCTGATTATGCAGCCTCACACAGAGGATTTGGGGAGAAAATACTGGTACTTCAGTAACTGACAATTGCTCTTTGGACTCATTTTGTAGCAAATGATATGACACTGCAAGGAATTAAAACCAAAAAAAACAAAACCCAAAAAAACCACAAAAAAAACCCCAAAAACCAAACCACAATTTGAAAAATCTTAACATGGAGTTTTAATATATTTATTGCATAATTTATTGCATAATTTTTGGTTCTCATTCCTTTTCCTACCCAACTGAATATGTTTGAAATAAGTAACATCACTTATGATGTTAGTAACAAGAGCCCAGCTCCACTAATAAAAAAGCTGTAACTTAGAGCTGCTCAGCTTTGCTTTAATAACATTAGTGCTGGAGTTGCAGCTGAGGAAAAATGTCTTTACAGAAAGCAATTAAATAAGAAGTTTTTATCATGGGAACTGTTGTCTTTCTGATGACAAAACTAGTTTGACTGACTAAAAAAATTACCTCTGGGGGCGTTATGAGATTTTCCTGGGGAATTTAAATGCCACAAGGTATTCTCAACTTAAAAATAGAAATGTGTAGGTTGAAATGAGTATCTGAGAGGTATGTGCTGTAGGTTGGGACTTAGGAATACAGATGTTCACAGATTTTTAAAAATACACTTTTTCTGATTTAAAAATTACCATGCTGCAACATAAGACTGTATGGTTTGTAATTATAATTGTTATCCTATTCAGAGCAGCTTTAAGAATCTCCTCAAAACTATTTGAAATCTTAAAAATATTTTCTTTGAGTGTCATGGTGCTTGTAGGCTTCTTGCTGTATTTACCCAGGTTTGCTTGATATAACAAATGTGTATTGAAATGATGAGTATGATCCTAAAAGCATTCCAGTTTCCTACAGGACATGAGCCTGGTCATCCGTCAGGTGATGCAGTTGGGTTATTTATGACCTATTCCTCTTTTTTTTCCTTTCCCTCTTTCTGGCTTTCACCACACTGGGATGATTAATAACATCATCCAAATTATTTTCTCCTGCCATTTACAATGAGGTTTCTTGCTCAATGTCTTCCTGAAGTATTTTAACCTGCTCTTGTATATCTTCCTCTCCCTTCTCACCTTCCCCTTATTCAAGTCTTTCTTTTATCATACTTTTCCCTTCCCTTTTAATATCCTATGCCTTTATTTATTTTTTTTTCCTAATATTTTATTTATAATTAAAGTATTGCTATTGCAGAGTAGGCTTTCTCAGGCTAATTTTGAAAATCCTGGCAATTGAGTAAGTGCACAAACAGGTCCAGCACAGGCCAAGTTCCTGGTTATTTGCTCAGCTTTCTGAGTTCTTGGGCAGGTGGTGTAGCCCATGGCTCTTGTGCCCAGGTTGCTTAAAGTCTCTGATGAGACAGAGACACATGTTGCTGTGACTTCCAATTGACTGACTATGTGTGTTGGTTTGAATTTCTTTCCCATTCTTTTATTCCTGCATCCTTTTCACCTTTGGATTCTGACTTCCTCTTGTCTACCTTTAGAAAACTTTTTCAACAGTCTTTGCTGACATATTTCTAGTAAAATTTTAAGCCTATAAAATTTTATTCTCCTTCCACAAGTTTTTGGTAATGTATTCTTAAGGTATTTTATAGAGGACACAATCATAGGATCCCCTTTTTGTATTTCTGAATGTTCTTTGAGGCTGCACAGTCAAGGTCCACTCGCTTCTTTGGGGGGGGCTTGGTTCACCTGTATGATCCTGCAGACACATTGGGAAAAAGATTGGGCAGATTTAGGAGCCCATAGCCCATCCATTTTATGACTTCATTTGCTTTTTCTGTACCAAAGGAGTTACGGCCTTTCACGTTCTTGATTTGAAATCAGATCTTTATAATCTCAATTTCAAACTGAGTATGCATTTTCTGTCTCATAATTTTGGGGAATGACACATACATGGCATATGTTCATAGTTATGGTAGAAACAGCTTCATATTAAAAACTTGTTTACTTTTTTGAAATTGAATTTTCTGACAGATAAGACTGATGTTAAATATAATTTTAAGTAAGTACTTCTCAATTCACTGTCTTGGAATAACACCCTACCACAAGTCACTTAGGCATATTAAAAATGATTTTGTGATGCTTTGTCTGTTCCTTTCAATAAAATCTCAGGTATATTTTTTGATATCATTGGGAACTGAGTACTATCTTGTGAAAGCATAACAACAGTCTTAGACCTTAAGACAATTTTTAAAGCTTATATAAGCATTCTTAATAAACATTAAATGCTCTAAACTATATTTTTCTATTTAGGTATATTATTATTATTATGTCTTTTATGTGTTATATTCCTTATTTTCCCCTTAGTCAATACTGTGTCACTCTGTGTATTGCAATAATGAGGACAAATAGTATTAGTGTATAGTTGAGAAGTATGTGGGTTTTTTTCTCCTATGAATATATACAGTTTTATCTTGTAAATTTGTATGTGTTTCTAGAATGTCTGGAAAATCCTTTGTGGTATAATGGTAGAAGAGAAAGAAAAAAAAAATTGGTTTTCCTTAAGTATATAAGAAAGAATTCTACAAACTCATACCAAAGAAGATGCAAGTTTCCCTTTTTTATTTTTTTTTCCCTATTAAAAGGGACTGCTTCTAAAATACTTTTGAAGAAAGAACACAACATCAGTCAAAAAAATGTTTTCTGACAGACAGGTCATCTGTTGAAGGGCAGGTTGCATTTTTAAATCCTGCTTGTCTGTAAACCTCTGTTTAAAAGAAAAAAATAAATCTGTTCTGAAATTGTACTGTTGTAAGGACCAGATAGTTATTTGCTCCCACAAAGTTGCTGGAGTTTATTCCTATAATGAAAAGTATGTGCACATTTTGAATTAATTTATCTAGTGCTTTTATCACATTTCATTTCTGTGAGAGTGTAAAAAGCCAAGACAAAATTCTGGGAAAGTCTGTTGATCAGCTTCATTAATCATTTAAAGAACCTGATTTTAGTTATATTAGGCTAGATCTGCTAAAAAGGGGGGGGGGGGGAAAGTGCAGTTTACTTTGTAAACTGTTGTTACAGTATCTACCTGCATATCTTCGGTATTCAAAAGCCTTGCTCAGCTTGAACTTGGAGATACCTGAGCCCTTATGTTCAAAGTTCTTACAGAGTAGAGTCTTCCCCTATTCTGTTGGTTTTCTTCTACCTGTCCACTTCTGACACACCTCTTAGTATATCAGATAACCTGGACCAGTGGATCAGTCCAAGAAGTGACCCTTGTAGTTTTATAGAAGCCAATTGAGTCTCGACTAATAAAGATTCTAAAATTTGTAGAGCAGTTCATAATTTCTTCCTTCCATCTAAAAGAGTAACTTCTGGTTTTGGCCATGTCTATTAATTAATTTCCTTACTTCTGTCTCTCATCCCAAGAATTCCATCTTCCCCACAACATACCTTTCTTCCATCTGAATTCAGCATTGTCTGTTTGAATGAACAGAAAAGAAATGAAATGCATTTGAACTTCTGTTGTTTACACTGGGTTGTGGAGAATTTTCTTGCTATTTTTAAAATTAAAATAATTAATTGTTATTCGGTGTGGAAACTTGTCAAATTTAGGGACACTTTCCAAGAACGGGATCTAAGTTCAGGCTTTTTTCTCCAGATTTTCTTTCATTCTTACAAACATGTTTTCAGCTGTATAATGAAAAGTGAATTATTTTCTTTGCTTGTGCATATTCTATGAGACAGGTGAACACAATTTCTTTCACCTTAATGATAACATCTTGTATTATGTACATTAAGTATTGGACTCTTTTTGCTGGTTATATGAACATACTGGGAATGATGTTGTTTGTATTAACATAGAAATCAGTTCTCTCAATATATGCACACAATTAATTTCATTATTCAAGTCAATGCATATTTTTAATTGTTTACCTGTTTTAGCTGAATTGAAAAGCATTTTTTTCTTTTCCTTTAGGGACACAGAAATAGTACTTTCCAAACCATTCAAGGTACAGTGCACTAGCACTGGATTCAGGTGCACTATCTAGCTCTGGTTTTATTTCTCCTACATAATGTCAGTGGCAGTGACGAGGCCTGTTAGTTCTTTGGAATAATAGCAATGACTTTCTCAAAACTGAGCTTTCTCCTATAGTGGGAGGATATTCTACTCATCTAATGTTACTAATAAAATTTACACATATCTACAACCATAATGGGATCCTTATAATGAAGGACAGAGCATAGCTTGTCTTTCAAAGGGTTGATTTTGGGGAGGTATGCTGATATAGCTCAAATTAAGAACTTGCATGTAAGGAATACATAACGTTAATTCTGGATTTTGTAGAAAATATCACAATATAAATTATCAGTAATCCATATGTAGAAATCAAAGACTTGCAGAGAAAGCATAAGAAGGCATGCTACAGAGTAAAGGAAATAAATATCATCCCAGTGGAAACACCTAAAACCACTGAAGACCTGAGCTGCCCACCTCCATGGGTCAATCTGCATGTTTCCTGATAGGAAAGCCACTTCTCTTGGTAGTGTGCTTTGCCTTTTGATTAGGTGAAGTCTAAATTCAAAGTACAAAGTATATTGGTAAAATCTTCATTAATTTTTTTTCTGTTCACTTAGTGGATGTTCAGTCTGATCTTTCATCCTTTGACTTTTGGTAATTTTGTTATTGTTCATATGCAAGAGTAATTACTCAGCTGGTTAATGAATTATGATACTTATGTTACAGGGAAATATCTGTAACTAAAAATAGAAATAAAATTTCTTGTTAATTCCCTCTAGTGACAAGTGATCAATGTACCAAATTTAAACTTTAGTCATAGATTGAAACAACATGTTTGCTAAGTTGCTAAACTCACTGGTACCAGGGTAGGACAGAGAAGTGATGTCAAATGCCTGCCTAGTTCAGTTCTTCAAGAAAAAAAAAATATTGCTTTTCTCCCTCAATCACTTGGGAAATGAGGCTCTATTTCTCAGATAAGTTCTTTTTGTTCTCTTATGTCGCTTTATATATTCAATCATGTGATTCTAGGATAAATACTTTGCTGTCCACTATTCTAACCTATCCTCTTTTAAGTCTTTTTTTCAGAAGGAAGAAGAAAAGGGGGGAATTGAGACATAGATGTCTTAATTGCAGTTTCTTAATTTTGCAGCTGCAGCTTATTTTGAATAGATAGAAGAAACTAACCTTGATATATTGCTTTGGGTAACC
>JANHGN010002038.1:207645-224859 GCA_024605025.1 Megaceryle maxima
AATAATTATAATAACCACACCTATTCCTGGAACTAATTGTAATAACCCCTCCTTTCCAATGAATATGTATGTTTCTCATTATAAATAATTGCTTGCTTTGAAGTACGGCGGAAGTTAGGAGGAACGATCCCCCTTGTGCCCAGCGCTGTAATAAACATGCCTACTTTATAACCTATCTCCGGTTGTAGAGTTTGATTCCACACGTCATTATATAAGTTTTATTTTGTAAATACCATCTAGGAGAAACTTTAAATGTTAATTGCATATTGCTTTGAAATAAATAACTAGCAGATATATATAAAGCAATTTAGAATTAATGCATAGATATTTTTTTTAAGACTTTTTCTTCTGACAAAAATAATATACTTGCAGTTCTGTAATCATGCCACTATATTTCTCTGTAAGGAAGAATGAGGAATTAATATTAGGCTATTATTTTTACTGTGTTCCCTAATACATTTTATTATCACATTTAAATATCATTTAAATATCATCTCAGTATTTTTAAAACTTGTGTTCCTTCTAAGTGTGTTTAGTTGAGAACATCTAGAAATTGTTTTGAAAATTATTTCTTAAGTCTGTTTTAATGTAATCTATTTTCAATCTTAATTGAATGCCATTGTTTTGCATTGATTGATGCTTCTCCTTGTAACTTACTTCTGGAAATGCTTGATGGCTCAGATGAATCTATCAACCCTTCCATTAGATAACAATCGGTGCTGCCTTTTTGCATTTGTTTAGTTGGGGTTTAACAAGGATAGCTTGTTCAGTAGAAAAATTAAAAGTTCTAAAATTTCTATTGATCTGTTTTTTCTCTTTTTCTCAGACATCTTTATTTCTATTTTTTCTCTATTATGCCCTGTTTCATTTAGCAGACAGTACTTCAAAAAGCAGTTCTATTCCTTAACGTTCCTATCATTTCACAACAAGTTTTTCTTGTGCTAAACTCAATCTTCACTTGACTGAATGATTCTTAATGTTGTCTTTGCAGGGTGTGGTACTGCAACAGGAGGAGCTGAAGATGAAGGTGAGGCTGAAGCTGGCTGGATTGAAGGTGCTGCCATCCTCCTCTCTGTTATCTGTGTTGTACTTGTCACTGCCTTCAATGACTGGAGCAAGGAGAAGCAGTTTCGTGGGCTTCAAAGTCGTATTGAGCAGGAACAGAAATTTACTGTTGTCCGAGGTGGACAGGTTATCCAAATCCCAGTGGCAGAGATAGTAGTTGGTGACATTGCACAGGTGAAATATGGTAAGTTCCATCAACTGTCTGCTTTCCTGAGCTTTATTCTCCTTTCCCTTTGTAGCAGAATAGGCTCACTTGACTAGAAATGATTTAAAAGACAGAGAATTTTGTGGTGTCATTATTGTCCATGGTAAGATAACAATTTGTCTGTTAAGGCAAAAGGAAAACCTAAGATACTTGCTACAAAACTGCTCTAGATAGTTAATTTTTGTTTTGTAATTCTCACTTCCTTTCACTGGCAAGGACAAGAACTGTTTGTACAAATGTAGTTCTTTTCCATTAAGCTATTTGATTAAGCTATTTGGAATTTTTTTTGTTTCTGCCAGTTAGGAAGAACTATTTTTAAATGATCTGTGAAAGGGAATTGCGCCTCTGTTCTCACCCCACTTTGTAGGCTGCTCCAGAGATATGGATCCTGTATGGCCCCCTGAGATCAGATGATTCTAGTAGGTGGATGCCTTATAATTATATGCCATGTGGAAAGCCTATGCTGCAGTGGACGGAAAGACTTTTGCAGGAACTCTGTGTACTCTGTGTTTGACTGAGGTAGCAAATTCCAGCAAAATGCCTGTTCTGTTTACCATCAAGTTTCATCTGGACCTAGCTAAGGGCTTCCTGAGAGGGGAAGGGAAAGGACAGGGTGACTCTATATTAGCCATGTTAATTCCTATGGAGTTGATAGCAACCTTCATGTCATGAAGACTACTCCCCCTGCCCAAACTCAGTGATTATTATGTTCATCATATCTTAAATGTGATGTGTTCTGATTCTGGATTAGCATTAGGTAAAAACTTTGCAATACAGAGGCCCGTCCCTATAGGATTGCAGTAATATGGCTTATATGGACAGGTATGGTAGTAATTATTTCACTCGATTTTAATTTTACATTTTAATGCAACTGTTGTTAATTGTGATTTTATAATAAAAATCATTATGTAATTATAAAAACAATCTTACTAAACCACTGTGGTTTTCCATTACCATGTTCTTACTTAAAGGTGATCTTCTACCTGCTGATGGGATATTTATTCAAGGAAATGATCTTAAAATTGATGAAAGCTCTTTAACCGGAGAGTCAGACCAAGTCCGCAAATCTGTTGACAAAGACCCAATGCTTCTGTCAGGTAAATCTGCATGAATTCATGCTGAGTTATCTTTTGTGCACTGCTTTGTTCATGTTTTGTGTTGCTTTATTTTTTCACACTGTCAGGTTTTCATAGCCTAGATACAAATGACCTCTTGAACACAGACACTCGCCTTGTCTGTCTGTCATTCAAAAGATGTTATATTGGTTTTTGTTTGTGTGCAATTATTTCTAATGATCATACTTTACCAAGCAAGAAGGTAATGAAATGTTTTCAGAGGAAAAGGAAAGTATCCCTTAGAGAAATAATTGTTTCATTTCATTGTGTGTGAGTTTTAATTTAACCACTGAATCTCTAGGCCTTTTTAAGTCTCTTTAAACACTTCATTCGTCAACTAGATACAACAGAAAGAGACAATGTCATTAGAGGAAATGGATTTATTATATACTGTTGGCTTGGCTTCTTTGGTAAATTCATTATTTGCAATATTTAATTTTGTAATCTAATTGTATACAGTAAATCAGTTAAATAGAATGCAATTTTAAAAATTCTGTTAAAGATAGTTTCTAAATAAGTTGGTTGTCAATAGATTTCAGTTGTGATGTGATCACAAAGTAACAGCCTGCTGATATCATAACAATCATGTTATAAGCTGAAACAAGCATTTTCAAATACATCTGAACTTCTTATTTGTGGAAAGGTTCCTCTTTGCTGTCTGGTTTTACAGTCAGCCAAGAATCATCCCAAAATTTATGTGGCAGTGCAGCAGGTAAGAACACATTTCTGGAGAAAACCTGCCCCCATCCTGCCTCACCTAGTTGGGGTTTCCCAAGCAACAACTGTGGAGAGATGCTTTTGTTAAGAAGAGACAGTGACAAGTAAGGAAGTGAATTAATAGGGAAAATGCTGCCCAAATTAAAAGCCAGACGAGTTCACTGAATATGAGATTATGAGTGTTTATTTTGTAAATTATGAAATTATCATCTGGTAAAACACCATCAGATTTCACTTAAAAGGTGGCTGCTTTAACTTGAGGAAATTGCTAATGTTATTTGTGGACATGCCATTGCCACAGACTTCACATTAGAAAAGTCCATGTTAATTAATTTTAACTTTAGCAAGCTCTTTCTGCCTGATTTTTCTTTCAAATGACACACAAAATTCCTATCACCTCTGAGAAACAAATTTCTTTTGCTCTTTTAGAAAGAAAATTCCTTTGTTTTCTTTAAAACTATTTTCTGGTTTTATTTGTTAAATATTTTGCTGCAGTATCCCTGCCAAGTGTATGCCTTTTGCTGTTCATATTGTAAACCTCCAAGTTTTGCCAAGTTATAAATGTCTTTCTATGTTCAGTAGAGGCTAATAAAGATTAGTGGAGTAGCTGCAAACTCCAAAGGCTGCATTTGTGCAGAGAAAATACAATAAAGAGCTCAGCATTTGCCGGCAGCACACATCTAGAAATGCTGAATGGTGGGGACAGTGCCACTTTTGAATTCTTGGTGTCCCTCTGGCCCCATGTACTGTAAGGTAACTTAAGGAGGTGTTCTGACTTTCATGAGTAGTGTATTGAGACTACAGACTGTTATTTTTGCTAGATTTACAGTGATTTGATGGATCCTAGTAGTGCGGATATTCAGGCTTAGCTTGGTTGTAGATTAAGAATTCTCTTGAAGACGCTTTCCAGCATGTAAACAGGGAGGCCTGCAGTTATATTATGAGGAACAGCTCAATGTTGCTGTTACCAACAAAATTTATAATCCAGTGTTATCTTTGAAATACTTGTGCATTATTTGAAAAATTTCTTTTTTCTTAGCTGGTAGTTGTACCATTTTGTAAATATAACTTCATAACTAGCATAAGATTTTCATTTTAAAGAGGCAGTTTTAACGATGAGAATTTCTTACAGAAACTTCTATCATTAAATATCGTAGCTTCTTCTATCAATTAAAAATCTTGTTGTCAAATTCTAGAGGTTTTCTGGTTATGAAGTTGCCATTAATTCCTGTACTCTCACATATTCCTAAATTGAATTGGATCTTTTTGAATAGCCATAGATTTCAGCAGTGGCTGTGAAAGAACATGAAGATATTGCCCTGAAAGTGATGGTGGGAAGAGAAGGGGAAAGCAGTCAGGTTAGGAGAAAAGATGTTTTTATCTTGCTTCCCAAAACGCAAATTTCTTCTCTGTAAGAAAAGGAATTTGCCTTTAGGTTTTTATTGCAGAATTAAATAAAACTTATACTTTTTTTTTTTTCTCTGCTATGTAATCCCTATCGTGATTACAAAGAAAGTGAAGAATTAATTAGATATTTTAAAAAGATATTTTAACACATTTTTTCCATAGTTATACTAATGAATTTTACTTAAGCTGTGTTTGAAAATCCCTAAACAGTATTTGCTCAGGAGCAGGGTTGATGATTTGAGATTCTATCATGAAAAAAAACCCTTCATCAGTACAGTGTAGAGTTTAACCCCAATGATACAGAAGCAGATGTGCCCAGTGGAAGTAGATAGTAGTCCAAAATCTTGAAAACTACCATGTCTCTCAGGGTGGGTTTAACCTGGTTTAAAAATGGAATTCCTAGTGGATGTTATATTTTATAAAATTCCTTGTTTAAAGGAAAAAAACCCACACCAACCCCAGGTGAAAACATCAAACTGACCTTACATTTTCCTCTTAGCTTTGCACCCGAAGACATCAGTAAGTTATGTCCACACAGGTTTATGGAATTTGGCCAAGTATTGTCAGGATATTGCTTGCCACTGTTCTCCCTTAATCATCTGTTGGAAATGAAAACAGTTCAGGTTTGACAGAAGAATAACTGTAAAAAAGGTAATATTTGAATTGCATCCAGAGTTTGTTTTCTGAGTCTAAATTTGGTGAAAGATAAACACCCTGGATCAGGAAGTATTATTTTCACTATTGGCACCTGAAGCAACAATCAGTTCAGTGACACAATTAAACTATATTAGTTTCTGTGCTTAATGTCCTGTTTAATCATCCAGATAGTCATTTACTGTATTTGAGAAGCAATTCTAAGAGTACAAGTGCTGACTAAACCAGATGGTTCATTTCCATCTGCATATAGCACATTTGGTACCACCTAGGAAGGCAGAAATGGTATACTCTGGTATAGCTAAAACCAAAAGCAGCAGCTTCTCTTCTATAGTTAAATTGTATTTCATCTAAAACATTTTCCTTCTTCTTTTAGTTTGTTAACAGAGATTTGCATGCCTCGCGTAGCATAAGCCATTGCATCAAAAGTCATCAGCTTAAACAAGATTGTAGTGACATTAAATTTCTTTCCATGGACTTGTATCAGCCAAGAGTTGAAGTCAGCTTGGGTAACCAAACTGACTACTACTCAACTGTCTTGATTGAATCTGATGTGCCCTTTAAGTTTTATATAGTTCAAAGTTTGCAGAAATCCACGATTCCTAAATGCAGAAGTTGTGAATATGAGTCTGGCCTCAGTATTGGACACAGGGAAGTACTTTGGGGTACCATGTGTTATAATAGTTAACATTGCAAAAAACACAGTGTGAGGCTTAGTGTTTAAAACTTTTTCCCCAGGTATTTAGGTTAATTTGATTAATTGATTGAGCTCACCTAGTGAAGTTCTTACTGAAAGACTGATGGAATGTTACTTCATCCTAAGCTAACATTTACAGATGCATGTTTCTATCAATGTGCAACAAGGATTTGAAACAAAGAAAAATGAGCTTATTCAAGATCAAATAAACAAAAGAAATCTCTTGGTCATGGTGCTTTGTTAGGTTTTTGAAATTAAAAGGAAGCTTGATTAAGGAATCGGGTCAGTTATTGCCTAGAGAAAAATATTTCTGGTTCTGTCTTAATTCCCTGCCAGAAAATATTCCAAGCTAGGCTTCTAGCACAGCAGAAATTTTCAGAACTGAGCAACTACCTTAAGGAGGTCCAAATTATTTGGATATGTTGAAACTGCTTGTAGATAAGTTGCTTTCTTTTTCAGGAAAACTCTCTTTTAATTTTAGGGGTTTTTTCCATAGAGGATACTCTGATGGTTGGTTCACTTTATTATTAAATGAAGTTACCTCTTAATAATTGCAGTGACTGAATCAGTTGTTTAGATATACCAATAGAAGATTTTTATTCACCTGGAAGTAGTAGAACAGTATAAAACCCCCGAACTGGCATGCTCTGGTGTTCTTTTCATGTTTTTTGGCCCTATTTCCAATGTATTTCACCAGTACTATTATTAGATTTGAGGTTTTCTGAGCTGTCTCATGTTTAGTTGCGTTTCTGTCTAAAACCAATGTGCTGTAATACGTCCCTTTTCTATCTAATCTGTTGATTTCTTTTCTTACTAAACTTGACTTCTTTTCTATGTTGAAATATTCACCACTTACCAACTTTAAATTTAATACTCTGTGTGTGAAAAAATTTGTTTTACTAATGCTGAAAAATCAGTCCTGAAAAGGAAAGGAAAAGACAGTAGAATCATTCAACATGAAATTGAAATACATGTTTAGTTTATGGATAAATGAAAAAGCATGCATTCCTTCCAGCATTCAATCTATATAAGAATAGCTTAAGTCACAGAGTCCATTTCTTTATTCAAGCTAATATCATTTAAATGGTGAAAATGTCAGTTGGGTGGAAGGAGATTCAGATCTTCAGTTTAATGTAGATCATGAAGTTTTCCAATAGTACCAGTGGAACACAGTCTCATGATAAATGAGTACCTGCTCTGAAACATGCTTTTGTGTGCAGCTTAACAGTTTTGAATTATGTTTTACAAGACTAATGTTAAGAAAAGGTTCCGAAAGGCATTGCAGATGAAGACATTTTTTTCCCTTTCCATGTGTGAAGAAATAAGCTTGGAATCTTCACCAGGTTCATGTTTCCCTAATAAAGCTGGTTTTGAAACATAGAGGTGCATTCCATTTTTTGGAGGGTATTTCTACCCACCTTTGTAGTCCAGTACAGAAGATTCCTTTCCAAACAAAACACAGGAACAATTATTTTTAAATTATTTTAAATCGTGTTACATCTTAAATGAGATTCCTCTAAATTTCTGACTTAAGTCTCAGACATTTTCCTTTTTATCTGAACCCGTACAGCCAAGCTTATTCTGGTTTTGAAAGATCTTTTCTGTTTCTTTCAGCTTGAATGTAACTTTTTGTTGTTGTTGTTTGGGTGGTGGTCCTAAATTGTATGTTTTTCATGTTTTGCTCTATCATATGAAAAAAGGCAAATTACTTTTTAAGGAATCAAATTTTATCTCAGAAAGTTCTTAGTGCACTGAGAAGGTCTGTTGCCTTTTATTTTGAATGCATCTACTATTTAATGCATTTAGTGCATCTTAGGTTTTGTTTGGCTTATTTCTGCTGAAATTTTCTTAGTGTTCTGATGAGATATTTATGCTCTCAAATTAGGCTTAGTGTTGACAGATGTTTCTGTTCTGTGTTTCTGTTTTCCTTTTAAGAACATGAGAGATTTTGATTATTTAGAGAAAGATATTTTGATTATAAACAGATAGTTCTATTGATTAGTATGTTCTAGGAAAGCAACTGGATGAGCAGTAATAAGGAAATGCAATTTAAAAAAAATGGGTTGCAAATGTTTGTGTATATACATAATATTGATCTATTTTAGGACATAGGTCCATATATCTTTTTCAGTTTTTGAGACAACTCAATGAAATGAACATATGTAGGTGAGGATGAACCCAATAAAATGCTGGGGTTTTTTTAAAAGGGAGGGGAGAAAGAATCTTTCCATGGTCATTTAAGTTTAGTAGGTCTGGATGACCAATAAGATTTTCTGTGAGAAATTAATTATACTCCCCCTTTGCTCAAGGCAGCAGGTTGGTTAAAAGCCATTTTGGAGGGGTTTTCGGGAGAATTGTTTGAAGATTTCGTGTCTGTTTTACTAAGGCTTCCAGTGTGCTCTGCTGTGGTACATTTCAGAACTACAGGCATCAGTGAATTACTTCCTTTTAGTTTAAAATACCGAGTTAAGGAGAGTAGTGGGTAAGAGATAGGGGGAAGATAGTTAACACCATTAACAATTTAACTCATTAGCCACAGAATATGTTAGGATGACTGTGATTCATGTGATTACAGAATGAATGAAATGCTGATGTCTTAAGGAAGGTAAATGGAGAACATTAAATTTATGGCAAACTTGTAAAGCTGTACAATGTAACCTCTGAAGTGAGGTGAGGAACTAAGGAACATTAGATTAAAACTGAGCAAAGAACAGTAATTTGTCACAAATATTGCAGTGACAAGGCAAAGATTACAATATTATAAGCAGTATAATTGTGTTATTACCACAATGGTCAAACTGCGTAGTTGACTTAAGGACTTTTAAATCTACAAATAGTTTCAAAAGAAGACAAAAAATTCTTTCTATCTCCATCCCCCAAAGGAGAATGTAATTGCTGGACAGTGTTTTGATTCCATCTGTTTTCATTCTCCTGATGATCCACGGCTACAAATCTGGAATAATGAGTGGTCTTTTAAAATGCAATTTATTTATAACTGTAGCACCTAAGATTAAAAACAATTCTTAAATAACAGAATACTTTCTGAGCAGGTTCTAGTTAACCATGTGTCCACCCATAGTTCACTTGGAAGCATAAATACGTTTTCCTTTTTTGTATACAATGATTTTTTTTCTCAAGGGTAACAGGTTCTGTGTTACAGTCTATTGTCATAGTTTCCAAATTACTTCCTTCTTCAAATACAGGAAATAGTATTTAAAAAACCCCAAGCCTGGTAAACTTCCAATCCTAACTTGCTCTGTCAAATTTGTGTTAAGAAATTATCACTTTTTCCTCAGTGTTCTCACAGTGTTTTACACTTCATAGGCATAAAATAATTTTCTACCACTAAAGGATAAAATGTAAAGACTATATCAATGAATAGCATTCTCTATTTGTCAGTAGTCTTTGGTCACTATGTATTTATTTTTCATCTGTTTCATTGGAGCACTACTGAGTTGCTTTGTATTTTTAAAAATTCACTACCTGTTAAGGATATAGCTCTTCAAACACTTAAATATCGCTTCCCTAATGCACTTTTTAGATAAAGACATTGTCACCATATGAAATAACAAATCTGGCATTTGATGCCATCCTTGGCACATTTGTTCGCATATCTCAGTGACAGGTATTTTAATAAGCTTTTAGTAACTGGCCTTGAACACACATCATAACAATAGGTTGTTCTTCAGTTTCAAACTTTTTTTCAGAAATATCCTGTCTGCGATTGCATAGCCTGATCTTCTGCAAATCCTCTGTCATATTTTTTTTTTCCCAAGACATAAATCGGAATACTTCTGACCATTTCTACGAATTTTTGTCTGTTTCCACAACCCATAGCAAAAACCTCCTAGGAGGCTATGATCTTAGATGCACCTAATATTTAATTCAATATAGGAATAAGAGTTGTAAATAAACAATTTCTTGCAATAAAGCATGAAATATTTCTCAGGAGAAAGTGACAATATTTCCTTTAAAAAGGGAATCTGATGTGTGTGGTTAATGGATGTGCAGCCTAAGATTTGCAGTTAGTCATGTTCTTGGTTGAGAATAATGTACAGCAATAGGGATTATTTTCTGTCTGTAATTATATTTGCCTTCAATATATTTTAAAGTGTAACAATCTCACTCAGTACTGTAGTAAAAGTCTTTCATAAAATATTTAATGGCTATTCTTTCTAATTTTTTAAGCTATATAAAACTTACATTGTGTATTTTCAGGTACTCACGTCATGGAAGGCTCTGGACGAATGCTTGTAACTGCCGTGGGTGTAAATTCTCAGACAGGCATCATCTTTACTCTGCTAGGTGCTGGAGGAGAAGAAGAAGAAAAGAAAGATAAGAAAGGTAAATTTCACAACATATAAGGATGCTGCAAAGAAAGGTTTTGAGCTTTGTGTAGCCAGAGCTGTCCTCCATTCTTGACAAATATGATTTAAAAAACCTCCTATTTTGTATACATTTTTGTCATTACATGTCACACAGAAAAACAGCAAAAGCTGTTAACCAATGAATACATTGGATAACAAGATGTTTTTCCAGTGTGAATTGCTGACTCTCAGGAGGTGATTAAATGCAAGGGAATGCGTGGGCATACTCCCATTACCATGTATTCCTTACGTAAATCCATACTGACCTAAAATTTGTTAAGGTTTTGGTTTTTTGTGCATTTACATCTATGTAATTTTTAATTTTTTTTTTTTTTCCCAGAAAAAAACCCCCATCTTGGTCATGTAAATAGAACCTTTCTTTGAGCTTCAAAAATAAAGATAAGATGTGGCTTTCTGCTAGCCTCGAATGTCAGTGACTGACTCTAAAAGCATTTTCATTTCTTAAGGTGTAAAGGTCAAACGAAAAATAGTAAAAGACAAGAAAGTAGCAGTAAATGTTAACATATAGTTTAACTGATGTTCTGTATCAGTTAATTAAATCAAGAAGTCTTTTCAGACTTTCCACCTTATTATAGTATGATGTCATAAGCAATTACTAATTTATGGGTTGTACACTAAGCAGAAATGTGATTTAATGTGTGTCCTTTCCAGTTTTTGTTCACACAGTCTTGTAAATTGTTCAAGTCTATTTTCAGAGTTTCATCCCAACTTTGTTCTAAGAATGTTTACCTTTCAGACATAGTTAGGGACAAATTAATATGGTTTGGGTTTGTTTTTTTTTTAACATTGTAATTCTAGTTAGTGGTTTTCACTAGTAATAAGAGTATTTATAGCTACTTATTTTTCTGTCAGGCATTTTGTGATTCCAGCTTTTTTTTCATTTCCATGCTTTTAATCTGAAGCTGCAAATAGGAAGGCCAAATTGAAATTGTTTTCATGACCTACAGTTTCCATTTCTGAACATGTTCAAGAAATGGTTGCACTTGACTCCATGTTTCTCTGAGGAAATCCTTTTTTTTTTACATCATGAAAGGCTTCACATTAATGTACAATACCTGTTAGGCTTGGTAAGTTCCAGGAACATTAAAAGGAGAAAGACTGAAAGTTCACAAAGTAAAACTCTTCCATGTCAGACTAGTTTTGAACAGTATCTTAACAGTGTCATCTTGCTATCATTAAGACAAAGACTCCAAGAAACAGAGCTTTTGAGATCTGGCAGCATCTGTTTTGTCAGTGTCTAAGGGTGTGGTAGGTGAGAAAGAGTAGCTGAGGGCCTTCATTTAACTGCGTTGGCCTTCTCTGTGTGTTGTTTTGTCAGGACCCTGGTGTTTCTCTCCTCTTTCAATGCAGATAGCATTGAAAGACAGGGAAAGAAAAGTCAGAGACAGCAGAATAATGCACTGTGCTGTGGTTGGAATTTACTACCCAGAGTCAGAGATTCTTACAGAGGTGTGTAAAAACCTGTTGTGCAGACACTGAATCTCGTTGGGTGTAGCTACAATATCAAGAACATTCCATCACATTTTTTTAATGTTGCTAGTGACTTTGTGCTAGTGCAGAGGAGCACCTGGGCAGAGCTGGTATCAGAGTACTCAAATAATGTACTCTTCTATATAAACCTGAAATTCTCTGAAATCCTGCCAATCGTAAATGTTTGTTTGAGTCTTATGTGGGTGTATGCTTTTATTGTTCATTAACATTTTGCAAAAATCATCATACAGGTGTGAAACAGGAGGATGGACATCAGCTTCCAGGTAGAGTAAGAAGTGTACCCCATCAAATGAAAAGATGAGGTTTTTAGCCAGAACCTTTGGTGCAAATCAGGGTTGAGCTGATGATTAAAAAATTTGTCTTTGAATCAGTCCAGTTAAATTAAAGAATTATTTAAAATCAACAAGATTGTTTGTGGCAAACATTTAAGTGCACACGCATTGTTGGTGTTGCAAATCTTAATGTTAAGCTTGAATAATCAGTTATTCTCCAGAAGTAATTTACAACATATTAAATGTTGGAATGCATGATTTGCTGTTAGCAGTTCATGCTGTGCTGGTTAGTATGAGTATCCAAATGGAATAAAAATAAGCATGAGTAACCAAAACAATTTGTTATTGCCATCACAGTAATCAAATTTGCAATTGAAATTTTCATGAATGTAGTTACACAGGGTGTGCTTTTAAATCCTGTATATTGTTTATTTTCTTCTTCCAATTTGCCATTTGTAAATAGAACAAGACCATTTTTCTCAAAGAACAAACCAGTACAGTGTGAAACAGTCATTATGGGTCAAGTACTGAAGAAGTTCAAGAGCCTCAATCAAGATTCATTATAGGACTGCTGTGTTCTACTGTGAACAATTAACCAATAGAAAGAAAACAAAACTTTTATCATTTTAGAGACTAATTTTCTGAACTCTAGTATCAAAAACATGATAAAATAATAAAACCTTTTTGGAGTTTTTCACCTTCCTGTTAGGAAAGATTTCATGACCAATTTCTCCAATAGGCAGATAATTGCTGAAAAAGAAAATATTTTCTAACATTTTTTTCATTTCACCACAAAACAGGCAATTACATAATGTCTGTTATTTGGATTTAAAATACTTCCTTACTTTCCTCAAGACTGTATTTGCCATTTCCACAGGCAGTTTTGAAATGCTTAATGTTCCTACTGAGATCAATGTTATGGCAGGACATAGACTGAGCCCATGTTACACTGTGATGTATCAGCAATAATACGTCATACACAACAAGATTACATAAAACCCAAAATATGTAATATACTATGCTGCATATTTTAAAAACTAGCCATGCTTTGTGTAAATTCATTAACTCAAGGGAAATATTTCAAGAATTTTAATACTTGCATAACATTCTATTAAAGTAAAAAAAAAAGACATATAAAAGGACCAAAGCAATGTACACAGTACTGTGTACAATCAGCTCTCACCAACTCTGCTAACTTTGTTAAATGTCTTTCACATTTATTTATTTTATTATTATTATTCCACATATGAGTTTTTGCCTTACTTTGTAACACTTTTGTAATGACATTTTGCTTTTGAATGTTATGTTAATTAATTTAAAGCAGATTGATTTTGGAGAAAATGAAGCCATAGTATTCCATAAATATTTTTCTTTTTGTCATGTGCATTTGTTCATGTTGTTATTATTATTTATTGTTTTTTTATCCATTATTGCTCAGTAGATTCTTCCCATCCCTCCTCCCACCCTCCTTCAGCTACAGATGGTGCAACAGGTGCAAATGCCACTGATAATGCAAATGCCAGCTTAGTCAATGGTACGTCAAGAACACCTAGCTTCTTTTATTTGATAGATTTCTCTCCTGACTATATAAGACTCCCTCTTCCTTTTATGAGCTGCACAGGTGTTGTATGTGCATGTGATTACCATCTGAGAGATCCTACTCCATAAAATCTATAGTAGCTTATAAGAGATGCCACAAAGATACTGTGACTTATTTACTTTATTCACCCGGAAATAAGCATGGCAGAGGAAGAAGTAGGAATTATGATCTATTTGCCATCAATTAAAATGAAATTAAAAGGAACAGTTAAGTAGGCTGGTTTCAAAACTTCTGAGTAACCTCTACATGAAGTTTCATTGTAAAGCTCTTTATGCATTTGTCAGCATAGATCTGAAGAACACCATGATAAATGGATTATATCTTCTTTTCTTCTGATGTGGCACTCTCATAAGTATCTGTATAATCTTCATGTGGCAAATAGTGCTGGGATCAGGAATCTGTCTCAGTTTCAACTAACTGCGTTAGGAATAACATTTCCTGCTTTGAGCATTTTTTTTTTTTTTGAAGAAACTGACTGAAAAGTTATGTTAGTGGATATTTGTGTGTGCCCTTAGTGATCACTTATTGAGCCTGCCTGTATTAGCCAAGAAGAAAAACAATAATTACGGTAGTCAATTTTGACTGTCTCTTAGTAAAGATTCTTGACCCCACTTCTTAGCATGCAGATATATCAGCATCTCTTGAAATAGTCAAATTCCAGTATTAAATGGAATGGGTCAATATTAACTCTAGGGTTTTTTTCTGATAATCAGATACATTAATGCCTATTTTCCATAGAAAACTTTACCAGTATTACTGGTACATCACTGATAATACTGACAGTAGTAATTCTGCTTTTCATCATGTCAGTTATAGAATTTTTTTCCTTCCAGATCAGTAGTTGTTGCATTATGCATGTGAAACTAGAGATTGACATAGCCACACCAAGTACTAAATGAGTACTGAGATTAACTACTGTAATATCTTATCTGAAGCAATGACACAGGCAATAGTTTCAATAATTTTATTATAATTTAAAAGAAACATACAACCAGATTTAAAGCTTTAGTACTGCACATTCTAACCTTGCTGATAAACTAAGATTTAAAATCCCTACATCTCACTGCATGACACAACCCTACATCATCCTGCTCCCAACACCCCAATTTCAGAATCCCAGGAGACCAAGAAACAGGAAATTAATGAGGAATCATTTATTCTTCATTCTTTATGCTTATAATTCCACTCTGCTGTGGATAAATCATATAAGAAAGTCTTACCAAATACCTTCCTTCAATCCCACTGGAGACTACAGTATTAATTACATTTATACTCCTTCCTTCAAGTTGCTGAATCAAGTATCTGCATAGTGCTTTGTTAGATGTGAACCACTGCTCAGCAAACTGCAGAAATGAGTCTGAAGTTCGAACCTGGTCTCTCTGTTAGCAATTCTAGTTGCCTGGCAAATATCTGTTATATTTGGTCTGGATGCCTGAACTTAATACAGAAATTGAGTTCCAAGGAATATTGAATCAGTGTCTTAAAGTAAGCATGTGATTTTCCATCATCTGTCCCATCAGAAGCCATAGTTACTGTCCTTGTTTATCTTGGAATTGAGAGATCCACACTCAATTATTGTTAATGCACAAAGTGTAGAAGTCAATTTTTTGTCCATTTTTTTGTGAGTTTTTAACTTTCCTGAGGGGAGGTATTTGAATTAGTTCTGCATTGATCAATATGAACAGGAGATACTTTTCATAATTCAGCTTATCCAACATTGTTTTAAGAGGAGAATGAAGACTTGGCAAGTAGAGTTACATCTGAGTGCTTTGAAATGGCTTGGGAAATTGGCAGTCTGATTTATAGTTAGCAGTGATGAGAATACTTGAAATGTAGGTATCTTTTGATGGGGAGAAATAATGGGAAAAAATAAGTTCTAAATCAAGGAAGTTGTGTAGAATATCTACTAAGTTTATGTAGATTTTTTTGGAGGGTCTGGATGAAATGCATTTTTTTCAATAGTCTGAGAATTCTACCTGAGATGTGACTGGAAACAAGCATTTTGTGCCTAAAGTCTAATACTTCTTTATAGAAAATACTTTCAAATAAGAAAAAAATATATACTTGAATAAGTACCTAGATCACAAAATGCTATTGTTTGTTACTTGAAAATCAACACATTACCATTTTAAATATTGTTGTTATTGTAGTTGTCAGTATACAGTTGACACAAAATAAGTATTTTGTTTTCAGTCAGTGAGCTTATAGTGATAAATTCAAACAGGTTTGTGACACAAACCTTGTTACCTGCTGTACTGATGGAACTATAAATTCTCTTGGCTTCTAGTAGTTTAGATTAAAATACATAATTGTTTGATGATATCTTTGTTATAACTGTGGATGATATGTTCAGTTTTTAGTAGGTTATAAGTTAAGGTTATAAGCAGATGAGAAAATTTTACAGAAAGGTAACAATTCATTAAAATTTATCTAATCCTAAAGTATTTTATTTGGAAAAGGCAAATTTTTAAAAAAGGAAAATATGGGAAGCAGCAATCACTGTTTACATCTTATTTACCCCAGATTTGGTTTCCTTAGAGGAAGGAGTGATCATTATTGCCCAGTAGAGCACTACCCCATTCCTAAATCAGGATTTCCATTTGGGGTTGTTTCATATTTTTTTTTTGACATTTGTTACTTAAAATTATATTCTGGTACAGAAATAACGTATCAGCCTCAGAGAAATGTCTTGACTGAAATACTTTACATCTACTGTTAATTCTGTCAGTTCTGGCATGTGGACACTACTGTTCAATTCCTGCAAAGCAATTTGCAGTTTTAAAAGATTTTAAAGTACTTTCTGACTTTAAGTGATTTAGTGAGTGGATAGAAGAATTATCTAAAACTTCCTATTTTATACAGTGGAATCAGATTTATTCTTTTGTAATTAACATGTGTTTTATTAATTCATTGACACTGACATCACACTGCATGCAATAATTCCTAATGATTCTCTTCAGGTATGTTTGACATCACTTTTCCCCCCTATATATAGATTTGCGATATGCGTCTGTTCTTACTAGCCGCATAGTATAACGACTTGGCATGAAAAGGGTTATAACTCATTTCTAATGCAACATGAGAACAAGAGACAATTTAGAAAATCTGTAGCGTATTATATTTTACTTTTTTTCTCCATCACAGCACATAAGAATATAACTTGGTTAACTTTGATTCATTCCAAGCAGTTCCTCCAATGTACAAATACTTCTAGTGCCAGCAGAAGTCTTTGTTATTCTGTCTCGTTGACTTTTCATAAAGGGCTGGGGAGGTAAAGGGGTGTCTTTTCTTGGAAAGTTTATTTGGAGAAGTAACTGTCTTCTGGAGTAAGAACTTTGGCAGTAATGGTGCTATGGGGATGTTCCAATAGACAGAAATTTTAGTAAGGCAAAGGCAACATGCAGAACATTTTATATTCAAATTCAAAACCTTCAAAGCAAATGCAGAATACAAGTCATATTAGGAAGCTTTTATAGTCTTTTCTAAACCTGCTGATTTTTCTTTGTTGCTTAGGAAAGTGATGAAAATAAACTCACATGAATTCCTCCAGATTTCAGGGCCTTAACACCGTTCCTTTTACTTGTATAAAAACCAATAGTGGCT
>JANHGN010002038.1:224897-235058 GCA_024605025.1 Megaceryle maxima
TGAAGAATTATTTATAAAAATGCTATACAAATATTAATAAATACTCATCCTTATAATGTTTCTAAACATTGCACAAAGATCAGAAAGATGGGATGGTATTTCTGGTCCTAGCACTAACTGAAAGGAGAAAGGATCTCTCAGCAGTCGTGATTCTATCATCTTAATTTCTTTCTTAATTTCTTTCTTTGTTCATATCTTACAACTAAGTGCAGGCTTAAAATTATTTGGAACAGGAGGAAATAAATCCTTTACAACATTCTTTTCTTTATCATAATTATTTAAATTACATATTCTTTGTTATTCTATCTAAATAATTGGAATATACCTAGCTGTCATGACTTTCCCCCCCACCCCCAAATAAGTGCAGTAGCTGCTGAAGTTAAGAATATATTTTTAAAATACCTATGTTGCTTTTAATGATTGTTTATTTCATGTGCTGGTATTTTTGGGTAGCCAGGGTAGATGAATTGTTATTGTAATTAATTACAACAATTATGATACCTCTACTAAATAGCAAATATAGATCATAAGTTTAAATACTTTGATTTACAAAGAAAAAAATGTATTCTGTGTTTGCTGGTTATGAAAGTCATGGTTTTGGTTGGTTTTGGGTTGTTTTTTTTTTTTAAGTTGAAGAGTCTTCAATTATACTGCTTTAAGGTTTTGAATTGTATTCTGAAAAAGAAACCATAGAGCAGGACACAGAGCAGACTGTCTTCTTAAGGAAGGCTTTATCCGTTATGCCAAAATTAGACTTTCTAAAGATGTTTTCTGTCTTCCACTAGCTTTATTAAAAACCATTCTAAGAAAAATAGCCATTAGGCAGATAAAAAGTTCAACTTTGCACTGTATGCAAAAATTTTAAGGTAATTTCACAATGAAGATGAACTTGGTTTTATTCAGTTTCATAGATTCACATATTATGGCAAAACTTAAGTCTCTGGAAGACAGATACTGCCTTTTTAAAAGTCATGTTGTAGTGAAGGTGGGAATAGAGTTAGAAATACAGACAAGCGGTTGATGCTAGTTTACTTTGGTTTACTTTAATAATCCATTGGACTACTGAGATGATTATATGTACCAAGACATCCTTTTTTCTTCACTGTGATTCTGTGCTTTTGAATTCCCAGTGGAATTGGCTCTGCTAGCAGGGGGTGAAATGTTATGATGAGAATTTTATGACCGATTTGGCTATTTTTGCTTCTCTCAAAAGAGGGAAGCTTTTAGTGATCACTCAAAAACTGAAAATACGAGCATGCAAGAAATGCATCTTAGCTTTTTAGTTTCACTGCTATTTATTCACAGCGTAAAGCAAAAAAATTAATACATGAGTTGAAGCATAATTTCTGCTGCTTTATTGTGCATGTCAGTACCAGCTGTATTATTTCAGGAAGTTGAAAAAGCAGGAATTAACTGCTGTCATTTTTTTAAAAAAATAAACTCTAATAATACATTTCTTATTAGAATGTGAATGTATTAGAATGTATTGATTTTCCTTAGTATTATTTTTATTGTGCATTATACAAAACTACAAAAAGAGAAATGTCATCCATTCTGAATGTAATATTTACTAAACTCAAGTCGTTTCCATAACATAAATTCCTATATCACTGTGAAAGTTTCATAAGGGATCCCACCAAGAAATTTTGAATGCATTTGAAATTGTTTGCTAGTTAATCTGAATACCAAAGTTTTGTATGTTCTAATTTTTTATTTTCCCATTTCTCTTCCATGCACACTTTCAAATGGTGTATTTTCAGTTAAAAACAAACAAACCAAACAAATATTGACTTTGGTATGGTAAGACTGTATGTATATTAAAAATATTAAATTGGAAATTACAGATGCACTTAGCAAATCTCTCTTCAGGATAAAACTGAATATAGGATGTTCAACTGGGACTTGTATTTACAGGAGTAACTTGCTAAGTAATGCAATCACTTGATTGGAAGGAAGGTGTAATTTAAAAATCATATCTGATTTACATTTTTTATTTGTTTATATTTATTGACACTATTATTTTTATTTTGTCTTTTACTAAAATAATTAATTTAATTCTGGAATACGTTAAGAAAGTCATAGTCTATACTGGTATGTGCCAAAATTGTACCTGTGTGTTTTGAGTCCCAGCAATCTGAAATGTCACTTCAGTAATATTATTCAAATTCTACTTCCTACGGGATTTATTTTATTACTTTTACCCTCTCAAATTTATGCAATTTGCTCAAAAGTATGTCCTGATATTTAGTATTTTACAACACTGAACCTGACTGCAGTTCTTTGTGTCCAGCTAAGTTGTCCATGCTTCTCAGTAAATGTATTATAGCAATGGCTACTGGTCATAAATATGTATCTGTAACATGCTCATTACTTTTGTCTGCCCTTTTTATTTAAATCCCCATTTTCATGTTTTGTCTTGGGTGAAGATTGTTTACTGTCTGTTGTCTGTTGAAATTTTTCATCATATAGGCAAAATGCAGGATGGGAATATGGAGAACAGCCAGAACAAAGGTAATCTTCTTTCATATTAAGGAGGTTGTGGACTTTATTTTTAGCATGTAGTTAAATTCTATTAAAAAAATAAAATGAGAATTTGTGATTTGTGCCTGTGTGTAAAAATGGCCCCCTATTGTTCAAACAGAATGTTAAAAAAACCCCAAATAACCAAACTCAACAAAACCCCCCTACCAAACAGATTGTAACTTATAGAATTTTGTTATATCAGATAATTAGGATAGAAAAAGATCAGTATTCCTAATAAATACACCATTTATACATGATACTTTCATGTTGTAAAGCTCATTTGAATTCATTTTTCTCGTGCAAGTTCTGTATGCTATGTATTGTTAGTGAATTTCCAACTCTATTTTTGATATGTCTTGTCATCTTTGGTGTTTAATGGCACTGTACCAATATATTTTCTTTTGCAGGGAGAAGGTAAAGCAATAACAGAAGGAAAATGTAAAGCCAAGAGGCTATTTAACAATGTAAAAGTATATTATAAGAATAAATAATAGGAAGATTAGTAATCTTATGAGTTTCTTATTTAATGTACAGTCTCGGGAAGAAATTGAAATAAATATTTTGCTTTCTTTGAAGCAAAGTCATAGTTCCTTTTTTGTTCTGTGAGACACATCTATCATGATCTCCTTGGGTTATGCCAAATAAGTAAATTAAACTCTAACTTTCTTGTCTCAGATAATGCTAAAAATTGCAAAGGTAATGGATCAGAAACTGAATAGATAACCCCAGTGGTCAACGGTACAAAAAAATAAATAAAATTATACTAAATGAGCAAGTTTTAAGGTTAGATAGATGAGTTAGATTTCCAGGTCAAATAAGCATGGTTTTGTGCAATCTGTTCACAAATGTACAAACCAAAGCTGTTTCATTTCATTCTATTTATTTCCTTATGTCTGTGTTCAGTACAAAACAGACGTATACACATATATAAACTGGAATGTCATTGCTTTTAAAAAAAAAGTCTTTCTCTGAAACGAAAAGTTTCCTTATATTAGCATTCTTCCCAGAAAGGCTGGTTTAGCCTTTAAATTATGTGTTCTTTTTATGGGAGATTGATGATGACATCACCATCAGACCTGGTAGTTAAGTTACTTGAACACTGAATGCTAAGAAAACTTTTAAAGGCTGGTATTATCTAGAATAGTGGTTTGCAAAGTGTGGTCCACTGGTTGCTGAGGTGCCCATTAAGTCAAGAGAAGTGGTGCACATATGATCTGTGGAACCACACTACCTTTAAAATATTATAATTAAAAACATGATTAAAAGGGTTTATTGTAACCTGTAAGACATACCAAAATTTAGCAAAATATAGATACTCTATTTGCTGAAGCATTTGAGATCTGCTATTCTAGGAAATCCTGCAGTACTCACGTACTGTTACTTGCCAAGTAATTTGCAAGACATTAAGTAATATATATGTGTATAACCCAGAATATTGACAATGGTTGAAATAAATAAATAAACATTAGTTTTCATGGTATTTGCCAAACAGCACAGTACATATCCCTGTACATATGGAGTACTCATGGGTATCCTTGTACATCTTTGACCCTGCAGAACCCCACTGGGTCTCACTGGGGCATTTGTCCCATCCTCTGTGTTGCAATCAGCCCCTGCAACGGGTGTTGCTGGTTGAATTCAGTAAGTATCAATGCTAAGATAAAAAGAATTAATAATAGTTTTGGAGTAATAGTTTTGTTCTGCATTACTAGCCAAGCAGCAGGATGGGGCTGCAGCCATGGAGATGCAGCCACTGAAGAGTGCAGAAGGTGGGGAAGGAGATGACAAAGACAAGAAGAAATCCAACATGCACAAGAAAGAAAAATCTGTTCTTCAGGGAAAGCTGACCAAGCTGGCAGTCCAGATAGGCAAAGCAGGTATGACTGGGTAACTGACCAAGTAGCAGTGTGTTACACTAGCAACAAAACATTTGAGAAGAAATTATTCTTGAAAGGTCTAGGCCTTTTTTACTGCAATATTTAGAAATAGGTCATCATAATAGTGTTCTAAGGGTATTATGTGTTATTGAAGATCTTTCATTATTCTAAAACTTTGTTTTGACTTTCAACAAACTGGAAGCTTTAGGCAACTTGAATTGTAATGAATATTTGAATCAAAATGAAGTGTAACTTTTTTCATAGTCAATATTCCCCAGTGCAGTAATTACATATTTAATTTCCTCTCTTCTTAGAACTTCTGAGTACACAGTTTCAGAATCTCTAATATCATCTCAAAATATCACTCACACAGTATTTCCCTCTTACAGATTCTGAAATCATTCTGTTTTCTCTTAATATCCATGTTCCTGCCTTCTACCCAAGTATGACACATCTGTTGACTCTTGTATCCAAGTGTACCATCTGGTCCCTACTGTTAGAAGTAGCACTTCAATACGTAGGTAGAAAATGAAAATCTTTTGTAATGAGATAATGTTCATTAGGTACATTTTTTCTAGCAGTATTAAAGAGATCTTGATCTCTATCCAGATCCTTGGCTAAGGCCCAACAACCTTTACCTCTGCTCAGTCTCCTTTATCCTTCTTTACCAGTCTGATTTTTACACCTGCTATTACTTCTCATTCCTTATTAAGTTCATTACATTTAGCTGATCACATAACCCTGTAATGCCACTTCTAGCTCTTTGCCTGAACAGTTCATGACTTGGAATCTATGGTTGTCATCTCTTTAAGAACCAATTTCATGCTTTGCCCAATTTCATCTTCTTCAAGCATCTCTGCTTTGTTGCTAGTTGTACGACGGTATGCATTCATATAAAAAGACTATTTCTCATGATCATTAATTTCTTAGATTAAATACCTTTCCTTTTTTTCCTTTCGACTATTGCTCACTTTGTTATTTCAGCAGGCATGTGAAAATCACTTTTAAAGTAATTGCATGGGAATTTCTAACCATAATGTGGCAAGTAATATGAATTAAATTAATTAATCATTGCCTCATTTGGTTTTTCTTTGTCATTGAGCAAACTATAAGGATGTCTTGCATCGTCATGAGTATTTGCCTGTATAATATCTTAATGGATTTTCCTTTATTCTCTGGCATTTAGCGACCTCCCCGACTCATCTGTTTCCTGTCAACCTTAGCATCCTACAGCTTACCAATTTTTTTTTTTTCTTAACTTCAGTCAAGACATGAAATTCACAGCATTCTCCTTCTACTGGATGATCTCATTAGAGAGAAATTGATTTATTCTGAAATGCAGGCTTAACAGCTTCACAGAAACCTGCCAAATTGCAGTAATCATAGCAAGGCAAAATAGGTGTCCCAATGGGGTTTTTATTTGTATACTCAAATCCAGAAACAAAACTGTGGAGGAGTGCTACCTTAGGAAAGCCTGTGTCATTGGGAGAGCACATGAAGTGAAATCTGTGAAATATTTATAAATATCTCTTGTTCTATACTGTCAGTGTTGTACCTCTTTTGAGCCTGTCATAAAAATTTGCACTGTTTTCATATGTCCTTTTGGAAAAAGGGAAACCTTGGAAACATTAGTATTTATCTAATTTTCAAGAAAAACAGTTAAAAACTGTTCTGTGGACAATTCTGCAGTATTGCCTCATTGTATTCAGCCAGACACCTCAGTAGGGCTTTTCTGAAATATTTTCTTTAGCAGCATAAACTATGGGAGACTCATTTTTTCAAGCCTCTTAGAATACGCTTATTTAAAAGAAAGATGAGTGTTTGAATGTGGACAGACCAGTAACTGGTAAAAGGTGGAGGTAAAAAGGACAGATAAATGTTGTACCAGGCAGAGTAATGTAGTAAATTTAAAACACTTGGCTCAAGCAACAGCAGAAATCCTTTCTGAACTAAACTAAGAAGTTTCAAGGCCGCAGTAAGATAGTGCTTAAAAATTAATGCAGTATGATACAGCTGTTCTGTAGAATTCAGTGTTTCCTTATTCACTGGAATGTATGGCTGATGTAAATGTATTATAGTAATTTTTTTTTTTTTTACATTGTAAAATTTATCATGATCATCATTATTGGTATTGATGAAAAATGTCATGTACGGTAAGAAAATAAATTAATATCAACTGAAAAGGTAGATTTCTAATTGCACCTGCTTTTATTTATTTATTTATTTATACTAGTAATTGATTATTTCTGTTTTCAGGTTTGGTGATGTCTGCCATCACTGTAATAATTTTGGTACTATATTTTGCCATTGACACATTTGTGGTCAACAAGAAACAGTGGTTGCCTGAATGCACTCCTGTCTACGTTCAGTATTTTGTTAAATTCTTCATTATTGGTGTTACTGTACTTGTGGTTGCTGTTCCTGAGGGACTTCCACTTGCTGTCACTATTTCTCTGGCTTATTCTGTGAAGGTAAGAAACATTAAAAATAATTCCGGGAGAAAGAGATTGTTTAGTTGAATTTCCTAGTGAGTTACTCTTCACTTTTTGTCATGTGTGATGAAAATTGGCCTGTAAATTAATATACTCAAAGTATTAATGGGATTGGAATTTTTTTAAAGTGAAACTTTGCTTTACATTGAAAGTATTTCTGAGAAAACTATAAGTACATATGTATTCTAATACATATCTTTAAAATAACACAGTGAAGGAATATCAAACAGTAGAAATACCTATTTCATTTGCAAGTTTAGGATTTTTCTGAGCAGGATTTACTATGAGAATATTTCAGTCTTTTGATACAGAACAACTTCATCTTCAAATTTTATGTGCCATAGTACAAAATTTTGATAAGGGTTTTGAAGTCTTCAGGAACACTTGTCAAAGAAATTAGAGTTTCACTGGAGCTTTCATTTTTCCATCATTTTTCTTAAGTTGCAGTTCTTTGTAGCCAATGTAAATGTTTCTATTAGGAAATTAAAGAGGATTAAAGTTTTGAACTTCTGGATTATTTTATTATCTATGTAGGAGTTTTCTCAGATTGTTTTAGCAGTTTAGTCAGATGGGCCTTATTTAAACATTCTGGGTCTTGAAGGTTTTTTTTATTTTGCTTTTTCTCAGAAAATGATGAAGGATAACAATCTGGTCCGTCACTTAGATGCTTGTGAGACTATGGGTAATGCTACAGCCATCTGCTCTGACAAAACAGGGACACTAACAACCAACCGGATGACGGTCGTCCAAGCCTATGTTGGTGACGTCCACTACAAAGAGATCCCTGACCCAGATTCTGTACCTGCCAAAACCCTTGATTTGCTGGTTAATGCAATTGCTATAAACAGTGCTTATACTACAAAAATTCTGGTAAGTAGGCTTTTTCCGTCAATAAAATGAAATGTAGCAGAAGGACTTATAATTTTTTTAAGCTATGTTAATTCCTTAACATCCTGTTGTTGATTACGAAACGTTAAATGTTGTTGAGTTCCTCAAAATGAGTAAGGTGTTGAAAAAAAATACATTTTATGTTATTCTTTTAAGGATAGGGGTGTTCTTATAAGTACATGCCAATGTACCTATACATTTGTACAAACCTGTATATACTTATACAAACTATATTTAAAAAAACTCCTGCTGTTGTTAGGTTGGGATGGCCCAGTTTTGGTGCAGGTAAATTTGCTGACACAACTAGATTTCACTGAGATGTCCTATGTATCAAATTATTTGTGTGTGTCCAAGAAATATCCATTAATTCTCAAGTAGGACAAATTGGAGTAGTTAAATTAGTGAGGTTAATGATCTTTATTCATTCGGGTTTCAAGTGAATGGTATCCACAAGTATTTTACTCTGTTTGTAAAGGAGGGCAAAATGGAAATATCCTGTTTGCTTGTGACACGAAGTTCTTCTGTACAGAGCTAACTGAAAGACCAAAAACGTCTTCAATTCCAATACATATGTTCTTTGAAAGGTCAAACTTAATCTTAATATTGCAGAACAAATGCATTTTTTTTAGTGTATGAATTTATGTATTGTCCTTTTTATAGCTCTGTGTTGAGCTGTGTAATACAGTCTTGCATATGCTTCATGTTTGTTTTAAAAGTAGTCTTTTAAAACATAATCACAGAAAATATTCTGGAGCATATATTTCCTTTAATTATTGCTATGTAAATATCTAGATATTAGTAACAATCAACACTTGGAAGAAGAGTGTTTAGAGAAACTTAATGCAGATATGCCAAGTGTGTTTGTAGCAAAGGCAGTTTTGAAATGAATGCTCCTGAGGATTGTTTAGCCAGGGTTAGTGTCTGAAGTCAAGAAATAGCTCAGGCACCCTTTGGACAGTCATCTCTGCTGTGATGTACTCTCTCTGTTCTCACTGAAAGTTGTCTGGAAAGGGAAATGTGGGTGGAACCAGCCCCTGAGGCAGCTTGAGATGTTTTCTACAGCAAAAGTGGACAGGGAATCGCGCAGAGCCTCCATGAGCTCAGATAGTGTGAGTGTCCACCTTCCAGTTGAAATCAGCCAGTGATGTGAATACACCTCTTCTGTGGCACTGTAGAGACAAATAGCACTGCACAACTGAGGTTGGAGCTAGCCCTTTGGACTTGGAATTGAGATACCCTGGAAAAGTAGAGCTAACTCAGCTATGCACCAGTTTCAGCTGTGAACATCAACCTAGCAGCACCAGCTTCCAGCTGAATCTTGGATCTTATTCTGTCCTTTTCCTGTGGTCTGTCCAGGTCAGAATCAACCAGGGTATCTGAAATGAAAGATGTGCCTTCCTGGTTCAGTGTGACAGGTAATAGCTCCTTGTGGGTATTTTATGGCAGTAGCTTTTTGGAATCTAATCTGCATATTTGTAAATTAGCAAGAATATTTCACTGTTGCTGGTTAAATCCTGCTTTATTGTTACAGCCTAAGTTAGGTCAGGTACTTTCTCCCATAGAAAGAGAAATAGAACCAAACTGAGCCTAAACACACAAGCTGGGATTAAGACAAGGTAATAGAGACTAAGTGGGATGAAGAATGATAGGTAACTATACATTTGTGTTTGTATAACTGCTACAGTAGCATTACTCTTCGCCAGCATCAGTCCTAACTATGACAATGGTGTTTGACTTTGGGAGAGTTTTCAGAGAATGTTACTCAGGTCAGCAGAGGGCAGGCAGCTTGGTTGGGAGTTAAGTTGGGAGGGACCGGCAGGGCAAGACTCAATGTCAGCTGTGCTTCATATGTTCAGTATTTTACTTTTCTTTTTGAATGCTTGTGCTTGAACACAGTGTTTCGTTCAGCTTCCATACCAGTTCACCCTCTCTGGATCTCAGAATGTGTTTATGTTTCTGAGTAAGGTGTGGGAATGCATCAGACATTCCAGAGTGATGTATCTGTAATAATCAGTTTAATGTCCTGTCATTCTCTTCAGTAATAGTTTCATTTGACTGAAAGATTTCTGGTCAGTAGTAGTTATAAAATTTTACTTTGTTTTCAATATAATTTTGAACTATTTTTTTTTTACTCTGGCTTGACTTCATTGCTTCTTGTTGAAATTAGTTATGTGTGCTTATTAAAAAGAGGCACTATTTCACCATTTTGGTTCTATTTTAGCTTTGCACATAGACTGATTCTCTGTAAAATTGGTAAATGAGAGAAATCCTCTGGAAGTCACCTTTGTGCTGGATGCATATCAGATGACTACTTGATGTTATCTGTGTCAAATGGTATTTTTTTTTGTAATAGTGATTTTTTTTTTTTTTTTTTTTTTTAG
>JANHGN010002038.1:235183-257998 GCA_024605025.1 Megaceryle maxima
AATAGTGATTTTTTTTTTTTTTTTTTTTTTAGCTATTATAACAGCATCATAAGATGCAGTCTTGTGGTATGGACCCCACAAGAATAGCAACTCCAATATCAGAAGAGTTCTTTTTATTCACTGTTTATAACAAACTTAAGCTAAAGTGTAAGATACAAGGTATTGTTCCAAAGCCCTCATTGATTTTAAACCATAAATAAATACACTAAAAAATACGTAAGGGAAGTGTTTCCAGGATGAAGTATACAGAATTATTTTCCTAGCTGCTAATGCTGAATGCATACTTGTGTGCTCATTCTTAGAGCATATTTAATCAAATTGTGATTATCAGCTCAAACCCAAAGGGCATATAAGTGTTATGTCACTGAGATTGAATTTTACATATTCTGGTTTTAGCTATCTAGTTATGCATATGCTGTAAATTGCACTTTGTGTGAACTTCTGTTCAGAATGATCACATACGGGACCATAAAATTAGTTGAGATGCTCTGCTGAATGAGAAATATTCCCTCTTGCATTGTTTTTTGATTAAGGGGCAATTGAACCATAGATAAAAATATAAAAAGAAAATAATATCACTGCTTGGGATAAAAGATTCTAATTTCCATGAGAAATTCAACAAAAAATATTTCAACTGAACAATAGCATCATTAAATACAGTTCTTTTTAATGCTTTCCAGTGATTAAGATACTGGGTGAGCTGATGTTGCTTTCCATTAGCTTCAGAGCAATTTCAGTGCTGCTTTTCTGCTGTTTATGTGAAGCCATTCCCCTGAAAACCTTTCTTTTCCAGAATTCATAGTTTAGATAGCTTTCTCACCTAAAAATAGAAATCAGACTTCATAGATTTTTTGTATGTGAGCTGTGATGAGGACTGTAAAGCACCTCTTACTCTGAAAACAAAATGTGCATTTGGGGAATACTATGATTGTGCTTGGAGCAGAAGTACATGGATCTTGAATATCACTGAGCAATAATGAAATAGAGCCTCCAAATGCCAAAGCCAGTGATTTGAACTCTTCTGTTGTGCTCTTGCTTGCATAAATTCAATTTTAATTAGAAAAGTATTTCTTTTTCTAATTTCCTGAAAACTGTCATGAGGGCACAGATGACATGCTTGCTGGATGGGTATAATGTGTTCTTATTAAGAAGAGATCACAATTAGTAGTTAGTTGAGCGATTTTCAACACCAGTGGAAAAGACCCAGCTGAACCCGTTTTGTTAGGATCTAACACAGGCATTTCATTTGCTGCTTGATAGGTGCCCAGGGAGCAAAAAAGCTACTTATGCCCATATTAAGTAACTATCTGGATTTGCATCAGGATGACTGTTTTCAGTTCTTATGATCTGGAGTATCATTTATGGCATTTGCACAGTATGTGGCACAATGTAGCAAGTGGCCGAGTATCTCAAAGGAAAAAAGACAGAGATGTCACAGGAGAAGTGCAAAACATTCACTCCCTTCCACAGCTTCTGCCAACTTAGGAAATGAAGTAATCATGTTAGTCTATGTGTTAGGAATTGTGAGTCAAGTAATGAATGCAACCTTATAAAACTTTTGGAACAAAAAAGCCTCTATTGGATAAAACCAAAAGGGGCAAATTAAGGGGGGGAAAAAAAAAAAAAAGAAAAAAGACAATTTTCTTGCAGCCAGAACAGAGAAAGAGAGAAAGCACCTACATATGACACTATAACATCTGTCTCAGAAAACAGGGGAGTTACTAAGATAGCTGCCAGCACCCAAATTCCAACCCCATCCCTTCCACAGCCCTAGATGAGTGTATTCCCTGTACACTCAGACCTCTCCTCACAAGGAGATGGCTTTGAGAGCTCAAAAAAAAAAAAAAAAATTAAAAAAAACCCCAAAACCCAAGCCATGAACAGAGAGGACCAGCGGTTCCTCGTGAGCTTACCTGAGGAACTTTTATGAGGGAGAGTGGTGGTGACCCATCATGGGAGAATGATGCCGAGGATGCAGGCTGGCTGCAGGGGTATGTGGTGCATAGCATAGAGGAAAGAAAGTGTTAATTCACCTTCTTGTTTAGTGTAATTACTTTTTCCTGAATATATAATGACCGATCTTATTAAAACAATTGGAACAAAATTTCTGTCTTCTTTATACTAAAAGTAGTTCAAGAGATTTTTGGCACAGGATTTTATTTTTAGGAATACATAGTTCTTTTTGACTGATTGTCTGATGCAGAATACTGGAATCAGAGCACTGCAGACTTTCTTGGAGAAAAGGGTTGGAGGGAGGCTGGCAGAGCACATAGTTAACCCATAATATATGAAAAACATAAGAAATTACATTCTACAAAAGCAAAATGGTAAAAGTAATGGAAAATAAGATTTTTTTAGCACAACAGATGCTTTTCAGGAATAGATTAAAAATTTACTATGGGTATTGAGAACATGGATGTAGTAGCCAGGTGAAGTGTTCTTTTTATTTGTGAGGAATATATTTGCATCCAAAAGAAGTACAGCTATCTAGGTTGTGGGGAGACACAATGTTCCTGTCAGAAACAGTCTTTAAAAAGGTATGCAAAGTACAAAATACACTTCTTTCTTATGGATTGGGTTTTTAAAAATCAAATTTAAAGACTGGATTTCATTTATCAAATACTTGAACTAATAGCTATTTTTTTAACCAGATAAAAAAAATTGCCTCAAAATGACATATATATGCACATATACATTTAGCCATCAGACATTTGCTGTTATTTCCTTTTACCTTTTATAATTTCATCAATTTCAATATAGTAAGGCCTTTATGAAAACAACCTTAAAGATATTTTGGGAATATGGATATTTGGAAGTTTCCTACTGAATCATTTGAAAACTAGAGAAATGTTAGGTTGGTTTATAGATTTCCCATGCACTTCTCTGCATTAATGTATAAAGTTATCAGTGATAGAAAAGAGGATTGAACTGTCCTATCTTTTTAACTTTAGTTGCTTGCAGCTCTCTAATTCTTGTCTGACACAGGACAGACCTTTTCCTTTTATCTGTCTGTAAACATATATTTATATGTCTGTGTATTTTCACGGAGTTTTGTTTTCAAATTGGGAGTGGAATAACGAAACACTAACTGTTGAAGAAAGATTGTTTATTTCATTTTTACACAAAGCTCAAAACACAGTAGATCAGATTATGCCATACCTATCAACAGTAAATCATCAGATTTTATATTTCCTGGGGCAACAGCAAAAGAGCCTGTGCTTTATTGTAGCTGTCTGCCAAGGGCATTAATGCTAAATGAAACTTTTGTTGGATGTCACTAGAATTCTCTTCTTTATTCAGAGAACTGTGAGAAAGTGGCTTTTATCCTCCAAACTACTTTTTTTTATATATTTGAAAGTGGAAAGATATTTTTACTCTCAGGTATGGTTTTCTTAAAATATATTCTCAAGCTCTATGTTTCTTGTGTTAAAATACAGATAAAGTTAGCATTTGTTTTTACTGTATATGAAGGTTCAGGTCATCTCTTGTTTTATCCAGATAAGTTCACCCATTGCTGCAAACAATGTTCTAAGTTAAATAAATGCTTAAAAACAAACAAACAAACAAACAAAACAAACAAACAAACAAAAAAACCAAAAAAACCAACCAACCAACCAAAAACCACCAACACAAACACATACAGAAAATGAGCACAGAGATGGGGACAGAAGTAGTAAAAAAAATTAGTAAGGATCGATTGAATCAACAACCTGAGTAAATGGCCTGGCCTAAATTCTGTTTTATTGCTTCTGTAGTTCTATACCACTAACATTAAGCTGCAAATATAACTGGCAGCTCCCGTTGTTGACTTGAAGTCTGTGAAAAAGATCATTTATCAGACAGACAGTCAAGGTGTCAGACAAGGTCGACCTGCCTATAAGAAAGCAGGTCAGCTTTGGGTTAGAGACAGTGGGAGAAGGAATGGAAATTCTGGAAAACAGAATGTTACAACGGGCCATATTGAGGGCAAAAAGGTAAAACGGGAATGTAAGGAGGAAAGATGATTACAACTTGGAAGCAGCAGAGTTTGTACATACTCTTCACAGTGTGCTCCCCCTTCATGACTGTGTGGCTTTTCCTGTTTTACTGCATCACATTTTAGAATCAGTCATAGAATTGTTTGGATTGGAAAGGACCTTAAAGATCATCTGGTTCTAACACCCCTGCTATGGGGAGGTTCTCCAAAAGTTGTTCACAGAGAAGCTTGCACGAGTAATTTTGGTTTGGAAGGGTTTGAATGAATTTTGGTGGCAATCTGAGCAGAGACTATGCTTTGTAATGTGTTTGTTTTGATTTGGGTTTTTTTGTCTATTTTCTTTCCTCAAGCAGTACTCAAAAATATATTCTACCTTTAGATAATATGCCAAAATTCACTAATTTCTGTTTTAAGGTTGAGAAGTATGGGGAGGAGAACTGCTATTTAACATCCATTTTATGTAAGGATAGATCTGTGGAAGGCATTATCCTTCTATAATAATACTGGAAAACAGTGAGAAGCATATCTGGAGTGATTTTTTACAACTTAGTCCATATAATGACACTGGCCTGGCTTTTTGTCAATATCATCTGTATTTGAATAGGGTAAGCATGAGGAAGGAGCAACAGGCCAGAATCATCTTCCTGCACTGTCACTGTGGAGTACTTTTGGAATGGCAAAAATCCGTATTTCCAGTGCACTTAAAGCCATCCAGAAAATGTCACAGCAAAATGCACTAAGAGGAGATTCTTCAGATGGCAGATTGATAAAGTGGTGTGGGACTTCAAAGATCTTTTCTCTGTGAAAAAGAACAAGTGGATTTGTATAAATTCATAATGCTGTGCTCCAGGTTTTACAGTTTATGGGTACAATAAGTTACTAAATGTGTCATGTAAGGAGAAACACAGAGAAAAATCTACTTTGTGGAAAATCAATATCTAATTTTCAGGTTGGCATCTTCCAGCTCAGTAGAGTTGAGTTTGGGTCAGTAGGGCTGTCTGATGAGTCCAGTAACTTGAGGAGAGCACTGTAAGTCTTTCATTGGCTGCTTTCAGCACTTTAGTTTGGTAATGAAAATTTGTGACAATTGTATATGCTTTGTTTTTGAAGTACATTTCTGAATCTCCAACTAAATGGTGCATTTGATCCAGTGAAACTAAAAAATTATTTGATTTGATTGAACTGATTTCTGAACACCTGTCTATTTTCAAGGGTTTTACTTTGTAGGCAAAATTATTACCATTATAGGTAAATCTGTTTTCCATCTCATTTTCCATAATTTGCTCTTGGTGTTATACACCTGTCTAATGTAGATTTACATTACAGATGGGACCAGACAATGCAGGCCAAAGTATCTTTCAATATATAAGCAAGAAAATCATCACCAAAAAAATCCACGATAGTTACTTTAAAACTTTTTCATAAAGACCTTCATAAGCATTTTCTCAGAATAAGCTAGGCAGGAAAAAAAAAAAAGTATAGGGTGCATATTATTAACTAGGTAAATAATAATTATTAGAGATAATAGATCATGTAATTAATTGTCCCTGCTTCTAGGAGTGTTAATTAGCAGAGACTAATGATCTTCACACATCACATGCCATTGAAGTTTTATATAGTAAGAATTACAAATATAGCTTTTCTCACTAAATATAGCTTTTCTCACTAAATATAGCTTTTCTCACTAAATTAGCTACTGAGTTAATAATTGAAATAACTGTGTTTAGAAAAGACTTCTTTAATGTGTAAAGTATTGGACATGTTATTCTAGTCATACGCTTTCCACTGTCGGAATAAAGGGGCTTTGCCTTGATACTAAAAAGCTAGTTTTTTTTAAATAAAGTTTTGGGTTTGTGGCTTTTGTTTGGTTTTTGTTGTTGTTGGTTTTGGTTTTGTTTGTTTTTGTTTGGTTTGGTTTGGTTTGGGGTTTTTTTGAGAGTTGTAAGTGAGGGGTAGAATGGAATCAGCTGCCCAGAAAGCTTCTCAGCAGTTGGCTGTGGGATGGATTTACCTAAGCAAAGCAGGATTAGGGACCAGAGATCAGAGCAAGGCTGTCCTGTAAATCTGCTGTTGACATTGTTAAACCCTTTGGAAGGTTGCATATTTTCATTAGTTTGTGCAGGTTTCCCCACAGTCTGGCAGAAATGTTATGGGTAGAGGTGAGATAAATGTGCTCAGAGCTAGTTCTTTCACTGAAGTGCTTAATATACACTAAATTGTAAATGTAAATGAACTGGGGAAGAGGAGGACTGCAGTTCCTGACAGCTCTTTTCCTTCATTCCCGGTCTCCTTTTCTGTCAGAGAAAAGGGTGACTGTCCTGCCTCAGCAACAAATGAACATAGGAAGAGAAGATGGATAAACAGATTAATCCTGCGCAGTAAAATGTATCATGATAAATTATTCCCATACTAGCAAAAACTTTATGATTAAGTTAAATTATATTTCTCTATATTCTTTCTCCACGTGACAGAAAACAAGATTGTAAAAACCTCCTTCATACTGGCCCTCTTTGCCTTAGCAGTTTGGTGATTGCAGATTCCGTTTATTCCTGCTGGAATAATAATTGCAAGATTATAAACAGGACTGACAGTCACTTGGAAGCTTTTTGTTATTATAATATAATTTACCACATTAGCCTTTTTTTTTTTCCTGCTTCCTTGTATGAAAATAAGTAAATATATTTTTAACTTGCTATGATGCAAAAAATGCTTTCCCTATTACCTTGCATAGTTTTTTTTTTTAAATGTTATTTATTGTAACAATTATGTTGTTATTTTCCACTCACCTTATACTGACATAAGATGATTCCAAATATGTCTGTTGATGAACGCAGCCTTTAAAAGTCAATGTTTCCTGCAAGGTATTCCAAAGTGTTTTCATCTAGATATATAAAGATTGCTTATTGTTGTGTGACCACTTTTAGGACCAATTAATTAAAAAAAAAAAAAAATTGGCACAATGGATGATTTTAGTACATACTTCTTTTCATGTCTATGATATCCTGCTGAGATAGTCATCACATTGTGGAACTGATTGATACGCTGGTTAGAATTTAGCAGTTACACATTGTAGGGGATATTGCCAGGGAGCATGTTTTCCTGATGGGAGCCTTTGTTTTCATATGAGTGGGTGTAAACCACTTACTTCAGGCACATCTGCTTTAATGTAGGTTTTCTTTGTGTTCTCTATCATCAGGAACAGAAAGATAGTAATTTCAAATGTGATAATTTACCACCAGTTTTATAGAAAAAGGTAGTGGAATACACAAACAGGCTTATTAGAAAATAATGCGGTGGATGAATGACCTCATAATGAAATATGACATCAATTTTTTTCAGATATGTTACATAATTTTATAATATATATTATATCAGTTTTAGGAAGTTTTTGTTTTACTCTGAGAAATCCATGTGGTTTATTCCTCTGGGGAAAAAAAACAACCCAGCCAACCCAAAAAACCTCAACTGGTACAATGCCTGAAATATAATTAATCAACAATAAAGTATATGGCAGAAAACATCTTGTTCATTTCTGAGCAATAAATGTTTAGGACTTGCTTTCCAGACTAGAAAAAGCCTTTTAATTGACTTGGCATTGCTATTTTTTTTGTGAATGAAGTTGCACTCAAGAAGATGTGTTAAATTCTGTTAATTTAAACAAAATACTATTTTTTCTTTTCTTTTGAGTCACAGCTCATTCTAGAAAGTTGGTTTTAAGTATACAGTGAGTAAAAAACTATGCTTCAAATTCTAGCTACTGCTTTTTTCTTCAGGTAGCTCCCACTACTAATTTTTCTTTAAAGCTTCCAGTTTTTCCTTCTTGTATGTGAAACTCTTGGCTCCTCTGGATTCCAGTAAATCATATTTCTATGATATTTACGTTTGGGAAGGTGTCCAAAAATGATGGCCTTTCTGCTTTTGGAGATGGTGCCAGATAAGCTGGGAAAAATCTCTGTGGTGGATGGTGTTCTGAAGAACTGTAACCATGGATTCTGAACAAACTGCAAGGGGCTCTGACTGCTCAAAGGCATATGACTTTTATGGATCTGATTTCACAAGGGCATATGACTATGATGGACAGAAGGCATCTATTACATAAAATCCTTTTCCCAGCTGGAGTCTAGCAGTGGAAACCGAAAGTTTTCAAAGGAAGTGTTGCTAGAGTACTTTAACGTAGTCAAACCCATATTATTCCTTAGCATCACTGAAGAAATGACAGACCTGTTTTGGCAGACACCTTGCATGGAAAAATCAAGCTTCTAGAAGGCAGTTCTAAAAATTTAGAGCAAGTTCAATAAGTACTACTACAAACCCATCTCATGTGCATAAGTGCAAACACACACACATCAGTAGAGAATGGCTGGCTGCTGGCAAGTCCTTATGAAGACAATGGGACATCTCATCCATCTAATTATGAATGAATGTTGGGCATATATGTAGCTCATTGTATGTAGTACTGAATTAAAGTATTGAGCACGTTAAAACATTCCACTGCTTATTTCTTATGCCACTGTTTGGGGGTTTTTTTTGTGTGGTTTCTACTTATTCACGTGACCAAAGTATTAAGCTACCTTACAGTTCGCTCCAATTGAGAAGGGCTGGCAGTGCTTGATGCCAGTTTGCTAAGGCTATATATTTGGAAGAGGCGAGAGACAAGTTTTTCTGGGAGAATTCTCCTATAAAGAAGGACAGGATGTTCAGCCTCTCCATCGTTCCTGTCCCATTTCCTTCTGAATGACTAATCAGATAAAAATTGGCTGCAGTCTTACAGTCTGCTATTCTGCCCAGCAAAAGCATCATTCTTTGCATCCTGACAAGGAGAGGGACTGGCCAGAGGACTGAATTTATAATGCATCTCAAACATTACCCCACCAATCATGCAAAAAAATCCGTCTGAGAAAATATTAGATAAGCACAGCTATAACATATTATATACACTTGAGCTCATGTGTTTGCATCCCCAAAAGTCTAACCAAAATCAATTTTAAAATAATTTCAGCTTATAGATTTGAAGAGTATATTATCTGTAAGTGAAATAGCCGCTGTTAGTGTTTTTAGACTCATTTAGAAATGGATGCTTGAAGAACCCTTTTCCTTATTCTGGAAATGAGTACTATTGACAGAGAAGATCTATAATTATGATGGGCTATAATCACTAGCCTAAGTCAAGTGAAGAAGCCTTCCTTTTACGATTCATGTGTTTGGATTTGCCTTGCACTTACTAAATTTAGCTCCTTCAACTATAAAAATAGTTTGTAATTGTGCTGCAACCACAAGGGCAGTGAGTATTAAGACTAATTTTTGCTTTGGTTTGGTCTTGCTAGAAATTTAGTTTTCCTATCTGAGATATATTTAGTAGAAAAGTAGAAAATTGAAAGTACTGGTAAGTTCTGTGCAAATGAAGAACGTGTGCACAGATCAGCTACTTGTAAATGGTGTTTGGGGGGGGGGGGGGCTTGAAATTCAGGCTTTTGATGTGAATATATAAATCTGTGCATTTTCCGTTATTTAATGTGATGATTACATTCTTGTACAACATGATCATTATCACAGTACACTTTTTTCAGATAGTGGCAGTGGTTTTGGGGGGTTCGGGAGTGTGTTGGGAATGGTGTTGGTTTTGTGGGGGTTTTTTTCCAATTTGTTGGCCTAAAATGATGATTTAATGTCTACAGTGCACTACAAGATTTCCATTTCTAATTAGTAAAAAGCATAGAGAAGGTAACACAAATTAAAATGAGAGTTGGTATATTTAGAAACAGGAAATAGATGGTGTGCATTTCAGAGCTTTGAGGCTGAAATTCATGTACAATGTCTAATAGAAGTCATGTGTGAGATTATCTTCAGACTACTAGTGGAGATGTTTTTAAAAGATATGATTAATTTTGATTAAGAGAGTTAACTAGTTAATTAAAAGCAAGGAAGATTATGTAAGTAAACTTCTGATTACATGTTCAGAAACACTGCATAAGGTTTTCATAGACCACCTTGATGAGAGTCAAGATGCTGGAGAGAAAACTGTTGATAGATTACTAAAGCGTGTACTAGAGTGACTCAAAGGACATTTTCCAAATGTACAATTGCTAGTTTCATCACTGTTACAACAAAAGAAAATGTAACTAGAGATACAAAATTTCCTCAAATCTAAGAGATGAGGTTTCAGCCCTAAATTAGATGCAGTAATTATTTTGATGTTGGTAAAAATCATGTAAATCCCTAGGATTGGTTCTAATTTAGAAATATGCTTTTTAAACTGCAGACATTGAGTTGAAATTAATTTTTCACTACCTGATCAGCTCAACATTGTGTAGTTTGTCTCCTGTCTCTGTCTGCAACTGTCATGAAGCCGGTCTAGTATCAACATGCAGTAAAACCTCAGTTTAATAGATTGAAAACAAGGTAGCAGATGTTTGGGTTGTCACTATGGAGGTACCAATTACAATTCTGCAATTCACTGTAATTTCTCTTCTGCACTTAAAGAAAAATGTTCGTCTCGTTTGTCATTCATGAAAATATAGCAAGCGTTTGCAGATAAATGGAACAAATTACCAGAAGTTTATAAAATCTATTAAACTGTTCTTAATTTTAATCAAATTAGTTTAGAAATGGCACATTTGACACCCTGGTCTGTGTTCTAATGATACAGGGAATAGGGGAGAAGCATGCTTTTGCTTCTTTCTCTCTAGCTAGCTTAAACTGAAACCTTCTACTCAGTCTGTGTTTAAAGTAAATTGGTTCTTAATTAAAGTAAGTTAATAACAATTACCGTGTCTAATTATTTTGATTATATATGTTATGTATCAACAGTCCTTGCTGCACTTGAACAAAGCTGGATTGGCACTAGTATAAATATAATTGCTGGTTCCTTGTGAATGTGACTGTACAAAAGGACAAGAGTGGAGATTTTTAGTGTCCACATTTGGAAATGGAAAACATAATTTTCAAAAAGTGAAAGCCAAGTTGTCATTAATTGATATGTTTTAAGGGATCTTATGAATGGTTTTGATCAATAACAATAGGAAAGTCCCTAAATGCACATGAATAACATAGTATAATAAATGTGCCAAGAGTCTTCTGGGGAAAATGTGCAGAAAAAATCTTTGTCTGTAAAATTCAGATGGAAAACTCAATCTGGAAACACTAAGGCTGAAGTATTATAACTATGGTTAATCTGTAAGTGTCATAACAAGGAAGAGTTCATTCTTTGCACTGTAATGTGGTACATATGCTTAAATTCAGCTATGAATTGTTGTCATTTGGAATTGAGAAGGCTTTTTAAAAAATTATTTTTCAATTAAAAGACTTAAAACCTTCTCTTTTAATTATTTTAATATTGAAATGTAGATTATTTATTACAAAAGGGGAAAGTTCAAGCTGGAGAACCAAAATGGATCAGAAGATGAAAAGGGATAACTCATGTGGCACATCTTTTGATTACAGAGTTGCAAATGAACTGTAACATATCAATATAACACATGTGTCAATGGTTCCTTAGAATAAGTATTTTTCAGTTATATGTGCAGGGCTTCATGAAAAGGTATTAATAACTTTAAAAAGGTATCAGTTAACGTTTTCATAATTTGAAACTAGAAATCCTTGCTCTGGACCCAATTAAATTAATAACATAGGTTAAAATCAGCTTTGTTAACTATCTAAAATATTGCTTCTCCTATAGCAAACCCACTTTTGTCTGGTTGTGAAGCTGAAGGAAATACCGATTTTTGTTCTAATTTTTGTTCTAGCAAGTTCTTTTAGGAGTAATGTTCTCTTTGAACAGTGCAAATTGCTCATATGTATTAACATTTGGCGTGTCTGAAAATTTATGTACAGACCATATAAATGTTTTGCTTGTATTTTTAACTTGCTTCCTCTGCTCTTGAGAGTGAATTGAAAAACCGATGAAGTATGGGCTTAGAATATGGACAGTAGGGTATATTGAAACCTTGTTGAATTGCTGGTATCAGGCAGTTGTGATGACAAAGTTCAAATGAAAGCAGAGCACTAGTGGTGATCTGTAAGGGGGGGTCCAATACTGTTTCACATTATTAATAATCTGGATGATGGGGCTGAGTGCCTCACATGCAACATGGAGATTGTGAGAACTGGGATAGTTCAGGCTGGAGAAGAGAAAGCTCAGGGGGGACCTTATCAAAGTGTATAAATACCTAATGGGAGGGAGAAAAGCAAGTGAAGTCAGACTCTTCTCAGTGGTGTTCAGTGAAAGGCAAAAAGGCAGTGAGACCAAACACACACAGAAAACTCCATTTAAACATAAGAAACCACAGTTTACAGTGAGGGTGGTCAAACACTGAGACAGGTTACCTAGAGAGGTTGTGGAGTCTCCCTCCTGGGAGGTATTCAGAACCTAACTGGACACAGCCCTGAGTAATCTGCTTTGCTTGAACCTGCTTCAGCAGCACACTGGGCTTAGATAGCCTCCCGAAAGAGAAAGGCTGCCAGTCTCAACCGCTCTGTAGTGCTGTGAAAAATGTACACAGGACTGACCTATCCATCTTTTGCCTTTAACTAGTGAGAAGAAACAGTTTTCACATTTGCAGTAGTATTTTTTTGCTTTATCCTTTTTTTATTCAAATGAATCAAAGGTAAATTTGTCCTTCAGACTAAAAGGGTAATTTAATTATTTGCTATTACAATTAAGGGCAAAGTATTAACTCTCTTTGAACATGAAAATAGGTAACAGTCAATGAGAGAAGGAGTAGAGACTGTCACACCAGACCTTCAGTCTGTTCTTCATGCATGATTTCATCTTCTTTCATAATCACTCTTGGGGGAATTTATGGATAGTATCATTTTTTTTTTCCTTGTTCCTGTTATGTGTGCTGAAACAAGCATGGGTCCATATTCACTGAGCCACATCACTGCTGCTCTCTTAACTTTGCCATGTTGATAGGAAATGTCACACTGATACATTACATAATTACAGCTGGCCCCTTTTATGTGATTATTGCCTTGCTATTATTTGAGGCAACAAGACATGTTGAAATACACTGGTTTTATATAATGTATGTGACTAAACTGGTATTCATCTCAAGTGCTAGCAATGAGAATTCCGCGGTACCACAGCATTACATTAATTCAATAGATTGTTGCATCTTTTTCAGCTCTGTCTTCAGATAATAGAGAAAAATACTAACTATTATTTATCCTCATAAAAATAAAATAATTATCCTGCATCAGAGCTAATCTGATGCAGGAAGCCTGGATTTGAATATCCTCCAACTGCTGTGGTAGATCTAATTATGCCAGTTGTACCTAAATTCCATTGTTCTGGCTGCTTTACAAATACATTGTTCCTTATATCCTACAAACTAAAGAGTCAAAAATTCCTGTTACCAGTTTCCTAGGAAGTTTGAACAGATTGATAGTTAAATGGTTGTTAAATAGGGTTAAACATGGGGGCCTGTGCTGGGGAGCAGTGCTCAGTGACACTGCTGTCACTCATCTAAGGAGCCCGCTTCATGTCAGCTGAAAGGTGCAACACATTTGATGAGTGATACCAAGGAAGTCTTTTAAACTGCCTCTCTATTGCTACTTGTTTCTTGCTGAGACAGCACCACTAAGCCTAGTGGGATATCCTGGGCAATCTCTGACCATGAGGGACAGAAAGTTTATCTTCTGGCTTTAAGAATTTCAACTGCCATCAAGTTGGGGTCCTGGCTTAGGCTCGACATGTAATATAAATGTACTTTGAGACTGCGATTTTCCTATGGAATAGAGCTCTAAATGATGTGAGATGCTGCTGGAATTCAACATGCAGTAATTAAAGGGCTGTGGAGTGGCTGGTTCAGTGAGAAGGCAGCCTCACTAGCCACTAGTGTTGAATAACAACTTACACATGTATAACTTGATTATTAAACAATGTTGTTTACATTTCTGATTTTATATCTCTCACGAGTACTGAAACATGTTTCAAGTGCTTTTGTTTTAGGTTGTTGAGATCTGGAATGCATATCAGGCTGGCTAGCAAATTGATGCCTGTCAGTCAGGAATAAATTGCCTTGATTTTGATAGGCTTATGATGGTGGCTGCTGGTGCCTCAAGTAAATAGTGAGAACCTGAGGTGACTTATTCAGAGTACATTTTCCCAAGAAATGGAGCTGCTCTAGATATTTGTTTTTTGTGGATAACAGGAAGCAAAAGTTGTTAGCTGTTGTATCCCTTTACAGTCTTTTCAGAATAGAAATACAGGACACATCAATACATGGCAGTACTGATGAAATGTAAAGAATTTATTTATTTATTTACGTGATCTACTTATTATTTCCCTCTCTACGTTCTCATTTATTTTATAGTCCTATTTTGTGCTAGGGAATACTGCTGATGTGCTTCATTGCCAATGCACATCTGTATAAACCCATTTTGTTCTCTTACACCTGTTCTTCCCATTGATTGTGAATTCGAACACTCCATGACCTCCTGTCTGTGATAGAGAAGTTTCAGTGTGTAAATCATGTAGGAAGTGTTTAAAGAAAAAGTGAGACTCCTGATAATAAAGGAGGAATTTACTAAAACCACCTTCCCTTCTCCCATCACCAAGCAGGACTAAAACCCTGGATTTCAGGAGGGCTGACTTTGACCTTTTTAAACAATTGCTGTGTAAAATCTCATGGGACAGACAGGTTACTAGAGGGCAGAGGGGCTCGTGATAGTTGGTTAACATTTAAGGACCTCTTCTTCCAAGCTCAGGACCAGTGCATCCAGCAGGTGGGAAATCGAGAAAGGGAGCCAGGAGACCTGCATGGTTAAGTAAGGAACTGTGGAGTAGACTTAAGAGGAAGAAGAGAGTCTACAGATGAGGAAGGAGGGGCTGGCTACCTGGGAGGAGTATAGGACTGTTGTCAGAGAATGTAGGGTTGTAACTAGGAAGGCTAAGGCCTTGTTGGAACTCAACCTTGCAAGGGAGGTCAAGCATAACAAAAATGGCTTCTTCAAATATATTGCAGGAAAAGCTAAGGTTAGAGGCAATGTAGGCCCACTGCTAAATGAGGCGGGTGCCCTGGTGACAGATGACACAAAGAAGGCAGAGTTATTAAATGCCTTCTTTGTCTCTCTCTATACTGCTGAAGACTGTCCTCAAGAGCTCCTGACACCTGAGGCACCAGGGGATAGCATGACTAAGGAGTCTTCCCTGGTTGATGAAGACTGGGTTAAAGAACAGCTGAGTAATATGGACATCCATAAGTCCATGGGTCCTGATGGCATGCACCCAAGGGTGCTGAGGGAGCTGGCACAGGTCATTGCCAGACCATTCTCCATTATCTTCAGTAAGTCATGGCAGACAGGAGAGGTGCCTGGGGACTGGAGGAGGGCAAACATCACTCCAATCTTCAAAAGGGGTAAGAAGGAGGACCCAGGCAACTATAGACCAGTCAGCCTCACCTCTATCCCTGGAAAGATAATGGAGCAACTTATCCTCGGCACTATCCTTAGGCATATCAAGGAAAAGGGGGTCATCAGGAGCAATCAACATGGTTCAATCAGCAAGCTGGTGGAGTGTCTGAAACACCAGCAGGCTGTGCTGCCATTCAGCAAGACTTGGACAGGAAGAAATTTGATGAAATTCAACAAGGGCAAGTGATATCAGTGAATGGGAACACCCATGTTAGTCTACTCAGCGATATGTATAAGAATAAAAAAAAAAAATCACACCTTTAAACTTTTAAATGTTGAGCTTTAAATCCAGTGAGTGAGATTGGAATGGTATGTAACGTTAACACAGTCTGTTTCCTCTGATGCCAAAATAATTATGCAACCAGCTCCAAGTTGTTAACTATCCTTTTTCAATTCCTTATGCTGACCCCAATTCAAACTGGCTTTTGGCTTCAACTGAATTTCAACAGCATTGTACCTTGCAGTCATGATTCTGAGTTGTAAAATAACATATATGTTATCAGAAAGCATATTGCTCTCTGTGGTCTGTATAAGACAGAAGCAACTATACTAATCATTAGCATGAAAAAAACTACTTAAAATTACAGCGTCTTTTCAATTTCAGATTGTCGTCAGACTACAGAAGAAGAATCTTCCTCTTCGGTCAAGTCAATAATATTATTCCAGATGTGTCCTTGAGGATAGCAAAGATCAGAATCTGTAAAAGATACAATTCTTATTCCTAAATAAAGACCTTATGAAAGTAAATGCATAACATTTTAACAGTATAGAGCTGATGCAATTAAATTATTTTTAGGATACTGGTTTGGTTTTCTTTGTTTTAATCTACAAAAAGATTTTTCAAGAATTCTAAGAAAGTGCTTGGAATTTGATTAATTAGTATTATCCTAGTTATGTGTATAAATAACTATGCCACTTGTGTTCTGCCCAGAAAGCCGGCAGTGAACTATGTGCTGAGATAGAATTGAAATAAGTTCAATAAAAGCAAAGGAAAGTTCCATGGTGTTGTTTGGGAGAAGTCAGATAGCATTATTAAGTAAGCTTTTGAAACAGTAAATGAAAAAAAACAAACAAACAAAACTCTCTCTAAGAGAATCTTTCATATTAAACCCAATCTGTTTCCAGACAAGCTTTAACAAAGTTTCTGTTGTGTACTTACGCAGGCATGAGCATTCCTATGTAGTTATACAGAGGTGATACAGACTGTAAACAATAAATACTTATAGAATAAATAGTAAAGAACAAAAAAGAAGATAAATCAAAATTTATGGTGTTTGGAATACAGAATTCAGATTATAGCTGGGGTGAAGGACCTGGGGAAATGGTCATACTGTGAAAGACAGGACAGAAAAAACAGTGCTGCTGTTTAATTTCTGTAGTTAACAGGATTCCAGGGAAACCTGAAATGAAAACTAGAACAGCTGATGTCTAATATTACTGCTTTCTCCTTGCCAACACATCTTTTGAATCCACTTCCCATTTTGTAATTGAAAAACTTATTTAGTCAAGTGAAGTTTTAGATTCTTAATCTTTGGCTAAAAAGAACTCATTTCATTCTTAAATTTTTCTCTAGGATATTCAGTCATTTCAAATATGTCTTGGTTTAGCTTGAATTCAGTTGAATAAACCCGTATCTACAAAAAGCTGATACATTTGATTATTTTCAATATGTTTTAATATTGCTTTAGATGCCTTCCATTAAACCATAGTTTCAGAATATGTAATGAGGGAATGTCTCTGAAATGGATAGTGCTATTTTTTTTTTTCCAGTAGCTCTCCTTTTTACAGGATTAGGAATTAATAAGTGAAAACGTCACATGGTGCAAACATCATTCATCCTTGGTTACTTTAAATTTTGCATACATAATGTTAAAGTATGCAGAGAAAATTCCTGCACATCCTAATCTATTTTCTCTTTTTTGAGTAAATAAAGTACAGAATAGAAATTTTTTACAGTACAATTTACAAAAATACATTTTCCTTTGTCTGTTTGCCTGTTAAGAATGCAGTTGGAATGGAACATTCGCTATGTATATAATATTGTAGCAAAGTTAATTTTTTATCTTAATAAAATTGGTAGATTTACAATCATTATTCTAAAGGAGTAGTTTAATTTGTCAAACATAGGAGAACTGCATAAAACAAATTAAGACTTCAGTTAATATATGAAATCCTTACATTTTAATTTGGAAAGACTCTTGAATCTTTTTGCCAGGTCCTCTCTTTTCACATAAAAGGGATGATGAGAAAAATGAGGTTTAGTAAGTGTAAATGGTAAAAAGTGTAATGGTAAAAATGGAAGCATTATAATTTCCTGATCTAATTTTAGAAGTTGAAGCACCTCTTTAAGTTATGCCCACAGTTTTATCTTTCTTCCTTCTTAACCCATTTTATTAGTTATTTTCCAGTGAAATAATTCTGAAAATCCCTTTTGTAATCTAAATTCAGTATTAGGTCAATACTAGCTTTTGTGTTGGTATTTTTAAGCCTTGATAATATAGGTTTCTAGGCCAAAGTACACCTGGTTTGTTTTGATAGTCAAAACAGCTATTTTTTTAACATCTGCCTGTGGTTTGGTTTACATGCAAGTATTTACTTACAATTGAAATAGTATTATTGCATAAATAATACAAAGACTTGGAAGAAACATTTGAAAACATTTTACAAAGATCAGTGGAAAGTCATTGCTGGAGGAAGATACTGGATCAGTCTTCCTAGTAGAGGATTTTACAGTATGTAGCTGTCTTGTGACTAGCAAAAATTCTTTCACTGAGCTCTTGAAAGACAGCATTCAAAAAAATACAAGTTCCTATTTGTAAATCACAGTTCAAAAGCTTTCTTTCATATGTTGTCAAAGAGTTCTCATTCTCCAAGGAGTCAATGAAGTTTTTCCTAGTTAATTATTCATAAGTAACCCCTTTGGACTGTCCTTTTAATTGTTTTCCAGGTGCCATGAACTGCAGATTTCAGCAAGAAGTAAATTTAGATACAGCACAGTAGGAAGTTTTAAAAGCCAGCAGCTTCTGCAAAGGATTGTCAAAAACAATCTGCAAGGAGACTAGTTTTGGTGTATAGATTTTGAGCTGAAACAGTACGGGAAAGGAAGTGCTACTTGCCAGCTCTCACCACCATATGCTTTATTATAATGTAACGTACAAAGAATATGGAGATAGCAGCTGCTCTAGAGGGAGGTGGCCACTTGTTAGATTTTGAAACCTTTCTGAAATGTCTGTTCATTTTCCTTTCACTCGTATTTTTTTCCTCTTGCTTACGTGATGCAGTCTAAAAGAAATCTATTTTTAGACCACAGTGAGAAAAGGAGAGTGTGATCTACTTCTTATTGAAATAAAAATTATTTTAGAAGGACTCTTAATATTTAGTTTTATATATTGTGAAATGTGGGTAGACTTTTCTCAGTATCCTTTCACATGAGGGCATGATGAAATCATATGTATAAATAACTGTGGTCTAGGATTGTATGTCTTTGATGGAAAGGAATTTATGTCTCTCATTGATTTCCAGCGTGTGTTTGCTAGTGGCTTGATCACATTGACATTTAAGTCAATGCCAAGATCTGACTTCACTGACTTCAGTGGCAGAGAGAACCAAAGCATAAATGAGGACTCAGATCTAAAATGGAGAGAGTTTGATGTGATATGCACAGAGGAATCAGCTTTTCCTAGCATCACGACCCAGGCAGTGAAGTTGATTACTCTGTTGCTTTAAGAGACCTTTAGTTCTTGGCATGTTTCAGGAACTGTGTGCCTGCAATGTCATGAAAATGAATTTTATTCATTTAAACAAAACTGTATTTTAAAGGGTATTTTTTTGACTCCTGAGATTTTCATATCCACTGAATATAACAGTCCTTCCAGATACACATAAGTACAAGCACCTGGGTTTTAAATTAGGGATTCATAAGTGAATTTGAGAATCCAGAGGGAAGTTACATCACAGTATAATGGGATTATAGCAGGGCAAGTTGTTATAGCATATAATAAAATTAATATATCATATTAGCATTTTTGCTGAGTGTCGGTGTTTTACATTGACCCTGAAGTAACACTAAAATGTCATGGCAACACAAATGTGTCACGTATGGCTTGGTAAAAGTGATGGTTTATACAGAAGAAAGATTTTACAGTTCTTTTGTGAAGGATAAATCTCTGAGACAGAGATTTTTAGGTTGTTATATGTTGCTCACCATGGATGCATTTCTCTGACAAAGAAGTGACATTAATCTCTCACCAGATATATATTTTCCTGGTCATAGAAAGATGATTCTTGTGGAAAAATAGGTGTTTATTTGCTTGCTTTAGTTCTAGACCAGTCTATTATTATCTATCTGGCCTCCATCTTTTTTAAACCAGCTGCAATTGGTGGTTATCTGACTTATTAATACTTGAAGGTCCTCTTTTCCCTTTCTGTGGCTATATTTGTTGCAAGAATGAAAATCAAAGTAGGACTACTGCTTTGCAATTTTAATCATTCCCTACATTACCCCTCATCCCACTGAGGGACAATACAGGGAATTCCATATACTTAGGAATCTGATTTCTGAAGTAGACTGGATTTTAAAGCCTATAGTGAAATTAAACACCGATTCTGAATCTAGTCCTGTAGTCTTCTACAAATTCTGCAAAATGTGAGGCAGAAGTTTAAGTCCCATTTAAAACAATGAGTTACGGTTGTGTCTTGAGTCAAATGAAAATCTGTTTTCAATGCAAGTTAGAGTTGTGAGAAGACTTTTTTTTGGGGGGGGTTCCTGTAATTATAGTTTAGCCCTTGCTTAAGCAATGTTATTCTAATTCTACTGAGTACAAGAAAACGGAAGTTATCAACAGTGGATAGTTCATTTATTGGTCACTTTAAGTCACTCTTGATGAGAGAGGAGCTTTTTGTTTGTGGTGTATTGTAAGGCAACTTTGTAAATAAAATGTTTGTTTGTCTGTATTTTGAATGGGAAGTTAAAGCCTTCCTTGTCCTTGGAAGGACTGAGAATTGTTAGGAGTGGCAAAATTTTTAGCTTACTCCTTTAGATATTATTAGATATTTTATATGTTGTTGAAAATACCATTTTCACTGAGGTGTGTTGTTATGATTAGATGCAGATTTATTTTTATGTAAAGAAATACCTCATAGAAACAAAAAAAGGACAGGTCTTTCCTTAACTCACCATTATAACCATGAAAATCAGCAAAACAATGTAGTTCTAACCAAGTGAGAAAAGTTACTCCTGTTTGTGACAAAAGAAAATGAATTATTTCTGAGCTTAAAGAAAGTTACCTCATTGTCAATGAGGTTTAGCCTAACTATCACAAGCTATTTCACTGCCAATGGCTGATTTAAATGAAAAGAAATGCAAGACACCAAATGCAGCTATTTGTCTAGAGAAATTTCCTCATTGTGTGAATAGCTGCTTCAAGTCTGTTATAGCTCTATGGACTTTTTGCCCACTGTTAAAAAGTGGAAGATGTATGACTGCACAGTTGAGAGTTTCGCTGTGCACTATAACTTTGCTATTAATTGTTCAGAAGGCCTTGTGTACTGTTTAACAGTAGAGAAATTATTACCTAATTTTTTCTTCTCTTCAGCCACCAGAAAAAGAGGGTGGCCTGCCTCGCCAGGTGGGCAATAAGACGGAGTGTGGCCTCTTGGGATTTGTCCTGGATTTGAAGCAGGATTATGAGCCTGTTCGGAACCTCATCCCTGAGGAGAAACTCTATAAAGTTTACACATTCAACTCTGTGAGAAAGTCAATGAGTACTGTCATTAAAATGCCAGACGGTAGTTTCCGAATGTACAGCAAAGGAGCTTCGGAAATTGTTCTTAAGAAGTAAGTTCAATGGATTACTTGCTATGTTTTTCCAAATTGCAAACCAATCTGAAACTAGTAAGACATATGTGGGAATTTCAGTACTTGGAATTTGCTACTTAGAGTAGAAGTATGACACACTTTAGCAGTTGAAGCTGTTACTCTTTTCTAAAATTATTTTTATTTAAGTGCTCACTCTCACAAAACTGTTTGGCTTATTTTTCTCTTTATTGGCTAGCCAAAGAGTAGAGTGTCTGCATTTGATAGGTTATGAATGGATTCTTTACATTCAACCCAAGTGGGAAATAAGGATTTTTCATTTTCATTGTAAGTTGTCAGCTCATTAATTACATGAGCATTGAGGAAATAACAGATGAAGAGCTCTTGGTGTCTCTGTAATATGCTACAAATGAATTCTCTCTGATTTTTCCATAGTGAATCTTCTTGTTTAATCTAGAAATTTACACTAGAAATTTAAATCTTACCATCAAAAAAGTTAAAATATTGAATTAAATGACTAAATGCAAGGAAATGCTTTTCAGCAGTCATGCAAATATGCAATATTTTTTTTTAATTTTTTTTTTTAAATTTATTTCCCCTTTTCTTAAATAAAAAAGATGTTCCAGGATCCTTAATGCAGCTGGTGAACCTCGTATCTTCAGACCACGTGACCGAGATGAAATGGTGAAGAAAGTCATTGAACCTATGGCCTGTGATGGACTAAGAACCATCTGTGTTGCTTTCCGAGACTTTAACAGCAGCCCAGAGCCTGACTGGGACAATGAAAACGACATATTATCTGACCTGACTTGCATTTGTGTTGTTGGCATTGAAGACCCAGTAAGGCCAGAGGTATATCAAATTCTTATGTTATAAAGTGTTTCTCAGAGAACTGAACATAAACTGAAGTACAGGTTTCTTGCAGTTTTGTGGGTTTTTGTTTTTTTTTTTAATTAGGTCTGTCAAAGCAGATGGATGTGAGCCTTAGAAATAGACTTTACTAGCTAAGAAGTCAAATAATTAATCTGTTAAAAATCTACTATTAATCAACCAGTATTTAAATAAAACAAAACAGAGATTTTTGAACTACAGGTTTGAAATGACCTAATGTTCTCTCAAGGAGCATTGCACAGGAGGACTGATTAGCAGAAATTTTACTGTTCTTTCAGATATTAAAGCATTTTCCTTTAAGTCATGTGGTGATGTGCAACTCTGAAAATAGAGAAAAGACGTGCAGCGGTTATAATTGCATTGCAATGTGCTTTCCACAAAAATTGCATGCAGTCTCAAGAGTTATGTGTTTTATTCTAATGGTTAAGATTGTCTTAAAATTGTAACTGGTGCTATTCAGGAAAACTGGTTTTAATGTTGTATTTGGACAAGGAAAAGCTTTCCCATGGTGAGGCTGCAGATTTCATGGATACTATTTGTAAAAGGCTCGTAAAAATATGACTAAAATTGCAAAGCAACTAATCTGAGAAAATCAGTACTGGGTGTGCGCGTGGAAGCAAGTGCCTGCTTGTAACACTTGTAAATTATATTATATTATATTTATAGTTATTATTATTATATACAGTAATACAAAGTGTGGATTAAGAGTTAGAAACTTTGC
>JANHGN010002038.1:258098-298272 GCA_024605025.1 Megaceryle maxima
TTATTATTATTATATACAGTAATACAAAGGGTGGATTAAGAGTTAGAAACTTTGCTTCTGACCTATATATCTGGTGCTTTATATTTAATTGTGACAGTGGAAAATTAATTCCATTTTAGTTTGGGAACAGTGACAGAAGGTAAGTCCCAAATGTGAAAGTGTTGAGCATAAAATGGAGACATTTTCGATAACTCTAGTGCTTTTCTTGCTGACTCAACTATGAGTGTGTGACCATGGCTGCTGTGTAGGCAGAGCAGCAGCCACGTGGTGCGAAGTGAGAGCACCTGCCCCAGCACATCCTGCAAATGGAGGGAGCAGTTAATGCTCTCCTGTTCCACTCCAAAAGTCCACTCTTCAAGTCTGCTCTTACTTCAGTAAATGATTAATGACTGTGGTTTGCTTTGGAGTAAGGTCATTGAAATATAACTCAAATTTATCTTATATATAAAGTGTGGGTTCTGATGCTGCAAGAAGTAAGTAGTTTGGCACCAGTCTTTGTCTGTTTTATTTTTTGTGCCTCATTTTACTGTTTGTTTGTTTTGTTTGTTTGTTTGTTTTTGTTTTGGGTGGGTTTTTTTAATTATATCTAAATCTTTGTATTAAATCCACTGAGAATTGGTAGCAATGGCAGATATATTAGGAAAATATTTTTTACTAGCATATCAAAATATAAATTAATTTTATTTATTTCCCCAAGCCCTTTATAAAGTAGGCTTTTACATATTTCTGACTACTCTTAACTTTGAAAACTATCATAGTATAATTGTAACTACAGGAAACAACTACATAACTATGCTTTATGTGATAATGGACGTTCTTGTTTATTTTCTAGTATTAAGAAGGTTATAATAGAAAGTAAATCTCTCTTAGGCAAAAACTGTATGATAAACTCCTTATCTCCACTATCACCAGATATGCAGCATTCACTTTATCTGTCATCAGATGGTCTCTTGCTGATAATCCATCTGCCCCTACACCTGACACTGCAAGTCTTTAAAAAAGTGCTTAAAAATATTCTTAAAATGTTCTGTCTGCAATGCTCCCTTTATGCTCTAGCTGATACATTTATAAACTGAGTGAGGTTTTTAACTGTTGGTGACTGCTGGAATGGTCAGTCATTGTTCCCTCCAAAACTGATTAATGATACACATTGTTAGAAAATAGCTTTAAGTCAGGTTATGTGTGGTATGATAGACTGAGGGGATGGGTAGCAGTAGGATTTGCAGTTATTATTGAAAATAGCTGCAAACTATCCTTTCATGTCATTATTATGAGTGTGTTTTATAAGAGAACTGCTCTCATCTCATAGGGAATAATTTCTTACAAGCTTGAGGTAAAAATGAATAGTTTTGCTAAAAATAAAGAGGTCAAGTCTGACTTCTGTGTAATAGGATCAAAGAAGATGAAGGCATGAAAACACTGTATTTCTAGATAATTAATTGAATAATGTATTTGATTTCTTGTAATTTAACACCAGAATATGCAGTGACACTTGTTACTTGATTGCAAGATGCACAATTACAAGATTGTTTATAATTTCAGAATTTTACCAAATGTTGGATGGTTGGGTTTTGGGACTTTTCTTTTGGTTTTGGTTTTTCCTCCTTGTCCCTTTTGACTGTCTTAAGTGGCAATAAGATCGTGAGAACATTTAAAAAGTGTTTACTTTACACATTGGTAAAATGTAGTACCAGTAGCTTAGGAGAAAGAAGTGAAAGAAAAAAACACCAAAATAGAACAAATCCATACATTTCAGAAAAGCTATCAGGTGTGGAATACCTGACTTTGTGGTAATATTGTCATATATACATATTACAATGGTGAAATCAGCACTGTAGATGCAAATAGTAAAATGTAGAGCTGTGGTCTGCTTGAATTAAGCCCACTTATTATAGTTACCACGGGAGGTTATGAATTTTCAAAGTGCTCTCTGTAGGGGAAAAAGGACATAAAATTAGAAATATTACTACAGCTGCTGTTTTATTACTATTCTCAATATTCATGGATATCAGTATTCTGACAGAGACGACAGATGAGGTAATCCTAGTGAAACAATCCCATGTCACCATTTTGTGAGCCTTCAGTTTCCCTTAAATTACATTCCCCTTTTTCTTGGGGAATGCTCTGTCTCTTCCTTTTCCCGAAGGTGACTGTTGGAGTTAACCCATGGACACTGGTGGCCTCCTTGTCTCCACAGAGCTCCTGTGGCACATTGCTCATATGCATCCTTGGAGCAGTTCTCTGTGTGAATACCTGCAGTGCCAGTGGTGTCATACGAGTGTGGTTTCAGGGATAAGAGCGCTGCATCTGTTCCAATGATATTCCTGGATGCTTTCTTGCACTTGCATTTCCTGCTGTACAATAAATTATTTGGATGAATTATTTGCAGTGTAACCACTGAAACCCATGACCTTTGCATGATTCCTGGCTGAATTCAGACACTATTCATTATCAGAAACTGTTATTATCAAGCACTGAACTAGCTGCTTGATACTTATCTTCTTGTGTGTGTTTGGGGTTTTCTTTCTTTGATAAATATACAAGAAGAGAACAAATCAAATGATGTCTTGTTCCTGTAGAGATTTCTCTGTTGATTTTGACAGTCTTTATGGATTGATTTTAATGAGTCTGTAGTGGCTTATACTGAATTGCCAATGCACGCCCACAATCTGTTATTTCTGGGAGAGGAACATAAATCACTTTCAAATGTCACCCATTTATTTGTCACCTGATTCTGATAGATATTCCTGCACTGGATATTTTATGCATGCATGCAATAAAAGCTTTTCTTTGCAGAGAGAAAATAGAGCAAAAAAATTTAAAATATGTACTTAAGCTCTGCAAAAATGATGGAAAATATCTGTTTCCACTGCCCACTCAGTCTGCCAACAGTCTTTCTTCCTTACAGCAATAAAAAAATATGAACAATATTTTAACTGTAATTACTGTACACGGTATTAAATCAGATACCACCCACCAGCTGTCCAAAAAAACAAGAGAAGAGCAAAATAGAATTATTTCTCTAGTTATATGTGAGATGTATTTGAAACTAGGTTGTCCTCCCATGACCTTGTTTAATAGCACTAGCACTTGATGTGGATAGACCTTTTTTTCTGTTTGCACTCTAAATTTTTTCTCCTTCATGTGCTGGTTTTACAGATAGCCATCTAAATCTGTCATATCCTATGCATGAGGGTCACCACAGTAAAGTGGATACTAAGGGCATTGCAAATTGGCAAATGGGATGTAGACAGTATTATTAATGTGGAAACTGGGTAAATCAGGAGTCATTTGCTTAAGTAATAGCTTTAATCTGATTGTATGCCCCCAGTAGAAGTCTATTTCATAATGTTAAAAGGTTTCAGGTCCAAACAATGTTCCTATGGTAGAACTTGTGGGAAGAATATTCTCAGTAGGAATGAGGAAATGGGAAGATAAACATCAGTCCCTTAATATTTCTCTTGGTTCTGTAATCTGTATTGACAGAGAGTCATTCTGAAAACAACACATTCTGGGTTGTGAGATAACCTGGGTTGTGGTCTGAGGGAGGAGAGATTTTGTTCATAGTCATGGGAGAAGTACCAGTCCCATTCTCAATTAGGTGTTAGTTTAGTGAGGCATTTTGGAAAATAGAAGCTTCACAACTGTGCTTAGTAAAGTTGCAGAAACATGTTGTGAAACTGTATTCACTGATTCGAATAATCATTATCTGCAGTCTAATGTGCAGTCCAAGATATGTAGCCTTTCTGGCTCCATGAAATCATCAGAAGCCCAGCATTTGCCATGCTGGATCACAGCCATGGTTGTCATTTGAAAGGCAATGTCCTGCCCTCAGCAGTGTCACATACCTGCAGCTATAGAGGAAATTAAAATATCTAGAAATTTCTTAATATTTTCTGTACTAATTTCTGAGATTAATCCACTCTAATTGGCATTGAGTTCTACGGTACACTTGTATCTGTTTTAGAGGTTATGATCAGCACGCTGCACTAAACTGTCTGTAGAATATAGTGAGGATTTACTGTTGTAGACAGTAGACATTTTGATACCCTTTCTTAAATAGGGTTTGTTGTTTTTTGGTTTTTGGTTTTTTTTAATCATAATTACTTTAAAATAAAAAGTTATTTTCATGATCATATATTTTGCTTATTTTCTGTATGTCATAATTGCTGACAGAATTCATCACAGTCAGACAGTCCCATTACTTTACATAAGTATGTCATTTGAAGAAATTCAGCTGATAGTGTAGCAGCAAATTGCAGTTAGTGGTCAAGTATTTGTATTTGGGAATTTATTCAAATATATGATTTATTTATGCATTACAGAGAATGAGACTGTTAGGCAACATTGCAGAGCAAGCATGTAGGGCCAGGTCTTTGGAACTGTTTCAACTTCTGAGATAACCTTTGTGAAGGGTTTCCATCTCCATGAGGAGTCCTGAGACCCTAGTCTCTTCTAGGTAAAAAGGAAATGTGCAAAAGTGGTGGTGTACTAAAGGTATCTAATTATGCTGTTCTTGAAATGGTAAATATATTTTTTTTCCCCATTGGAAAGTTGAGGTATCAGTAACCTTTCTATAGGCACTGAATTCATATGCCCAAGTAGCTGTATGAAAAGGACCTTATTAGGAATCAATTTCCTAGCTCTTGCAAATTTTAATTATAAAGAATTAAAAACAAACAAACAAAAAAAAAAACCCAAAAACACCCAAAAAAACCAAAAACCCAAAAATCTTTATGTGATCCCAAGTCAATATATAGCTTCTACATTAATCTCACAGATGCTGTTACACACTGAATTCTCTCACTTGTATGTAAACTGGGAAGCAGGAAGTTAGTCTCATACAGAAAGGAGCATAACTGAAAATCATGCTTCATTTTTAGTTTTGAAATATGTAAATCATGAAATGTTAAACTCGTATATTTAGGAATTCCACCTGTTGATATGCATGAATTAGTGTAATAGTGCTAATTTACTATAACTTTTGCAATAATTTATTGTAAGGAAAGTTTTGATTAGAAGTTAGATAGTTTTCTGTATAAAATATGTGTATTCCCAGTTCATATTTACATGTATGTTTGAGTATGTTAGGTTCAGTGTGCTGTACCTGGATGTTAAATGTCAAAAAAGCTGCAGGGCACTCCATTTTATTGAAGTCAGGAGACACGTTGGCAATTGATCTAAAAAACAGTTTGTGTGCTTGATACAAGAATCATCTTGCCTGTACTATAACCTCAATTCTCTAACATTCAGACAGCTGTAATATGCCACAAGATGTATGTTTTCTCTTTTTGCTTCATGACTTACAATTTCTCTCTTATCTAGGAATTTTCTTTCCTGTTCTGTTTCTTTTGTAGGTCCCAGAAGCCATAAGAAAGTGCCAGCGAGCCGGAATTACAGTCCGCATGGTCACTGGAGACAACATCAACACAGCACGTGCCATTGCCATAAAATGTGGCATCATTCATCCAGGAGAAGACTTTCTCTGCCTTGAAGGGAAAGAGTTTAACAGAAGGATCCGAAATGAGAAGGGAGAGGTAATTCCTATACTAAATCCGAATGTGTTAAGAATATAGTAAAAAACAGTGAGAACACTTAAATGTTTTTCCTGCACTGATGCAGACCTCATTTTCAGTAGACTACTTGGAGAGGTTGTTCCTTCTTTATACCACTAAACTTTCACAATTCAGAATACCAGAGAAAATGCAGTGAAAATGCTTTTCATGCTGCAGAGCCACTGTCAGTTTAGTGCTAGCCTAATTCAGAAGTTTTTAGAACCATAGGACTAGTCCACAAGAAGTCAAAACCAAACACATTAAAGCAGTTTTGTTAGCAAAGAGGAGAAGGAACTTGACAGCATTTTGCAGGTCTGTCTCATAAAAATGCCATCTGTATTGAGAACCAGCTCCCCTCAGTTCTTCATTTCATACCACTTTATCCAATGTGCTGCTGTATCCACTCACTCTAATAATTTGCATAAATGAATCTGTTCATCAGAAGGTTTTTAATTCCTCATAAAAGATGGAGTTAAAGCTGACTTCAGTAACCTGTGCATTAAAAAAGCAAACTCTTTGAGTCCATCATTAATGAATGGACATGGTCATTTACTCCTTGCATTGATTGATGAAATCCTGGGAACATTAATATATTCAATGGATTTGTCCTTGTTGCTATTGGGATACAGAGGAAATTTTGCCATTACTGGTGCCAAAATGAAATGAAGAACTTCTATTCAAGTGTAGAACAGAACAACACACTTCTACTTGTCAACATGTTTGATCAGCTTTGAGAAACTCCACTGTCCTATGTCTAGAGTCATGATTCTGACTGGTATTATCTGTAAAGATGCTAAGAAAGGCTAATTGTGGCAGAATTAATGTGCATTAACCAACAGATGAGGTTTGGTACTAGAAAAATGCCTTTTTTGACCATGCCTTCATTTGAAGCATCAATGGCTATTGTAATTTTTCTGTGCTTTTGGACAGAAAAGATCCTAGTAGCAAAGTGAATCATCTGACACACGGACACAAATATATTTTGCATTTTGCTAATCACAGGCTAATAGTTGTACTGGTTTTTTTGCTGTTTTGTTTTGTGCCGCCTCCTCCGCTGCCGACCTCCAGATTGAGCAAGAGCGGATTGACAAGATCTGGCCAAAGCTTCGAGTGCTTGCTCGTTCATCTCCCACGGACAAACACACTTTGGTAAAAGGTGTGTGCAGATACCTTCACATGTGTGTGTAAATTCATGGCCAAGTTATTGAAGTATGCTTGGCACATTAGCTGTGTAGGAAAAATTTTATTGTTACAAATATATCAGAGTTGTTACTTCTAATTGCTTATCTATACATAATGCAAGGAAGTTTTCTTGGTAAGCTCATTTAGAGTAGATCAAGTCATTCAAGCATATCTGTTCTCCCACAATTATTTTTAAATAGTATTTCAAGATAAAATTATTCATGTTACAGTTGCAGTTGTTGGAGATCATGTAACTAGGAGATGCCCTCTTGAGCGTTACATGAACTGAGATGTGTATTTTAAGCCAATTCCATTTTCCTATAGGCTTGCTAATTATATGATTTTCACTACTTAAATAATAGTTCACATTTAGGTAGGGATTAATTTCTGGATCTATCCTTTAGGTATGGTAAGATTTTGTTGATATGACTCAGTACATGACTGATTACAAAGGTGTTTGAGCAATATGTAATTTTTTTAAATGCATAAATTACTGTAGAGCAAAAGTTCCATTTTGAATTTGAAGATTGGATCAGTTCAGTTCACAGTGGGGTGCACACACATCAACCCACTTGGGATACAGTAAGAAAATATTTTTTACCATTATTAAATAGAAAAATATTGTAAAAAGCTCTATTCATTTAATTTCCATCATCCTTTTCTAATGTGTCTCTTAAAATGTGCATAATATGTACACATGTATAATTTATAAATAATATACATATTTTGAGGATGTGTGTAAAAAAAAGATTTTGTCAATAGGTGTTAAATATTGAAAGGGTTTGGAGACCATTGGTTTGGGCAACATAATTATGAGCTTCATGGGTCAGCGATAAAACAGCAGAAGGTTAACTGAAGTTTCCTCACTTCTCTAGTGCATATAAAATACTGTCTTACTGTCTTACTTTGAGGACATGACTTGTACAGCCTAATAGTTTATTTGTTTCAGAAACACACAACAATTTGTGTTTCATTAAGTGGCTTAAATGAGTCCCTTGGGAGTACTCCTTTGAATCATTTAGGATTTTCCCTTAAGAGAAAAATTAAACCTTGCCAGAGAAGATGAAGTCAATAAAGAGCTGAAGAAAAATAAGCAACAAATTATTGTTTTCTAGCATATGCAATTTGACAATCCAAAAGATATTTACTACTACTGAATGACATATGCAGCTAATGCAACTGATGCTTTAAAGATGTGACAAGGTCAAAAAAAAAGCAAGTATCTAATGAAGTTCAAGAACAAGTCTGTGGAAAATAATGATGGAATTTTTTTTGCTGCTAATACTCCAAGGGCCATTAAAAGTTACAAGAAACTAAATGTTCACTAGTTTTGGGCCTCTTGTTAAAATGTTATGGTTTTCTCAGACACTTGAGGGATCAAGAGGATTTTCTCTTCTTTGATGTATTCTATCTGCTCTAGGGTAAAAACACACATCACAAAATAAACTTTTTTTATATATTTAATTTTTAATGACACACAGCTGCTGGAGAGAATTTTTTTTTTTCTCCTTAACAGAGCACAGTCTCATCCAGCAAAAGGATCATTTTTATTTTGCATTTTTGTTTTTACTACTGCTAAGGGACTACTGAAAGACACGGTTCAGCATTTCAGGCTGGGCGGACAGTTTCTCTGAAATACTTACGGCTTTGAAGTAGAGATAGGCTAAAAAAAAAAGTCAAAGTGGTTTATCATCACAAACTATTTCAGTGAAATAAAGATGATAGATAACTCAATTCAACTGAAATATGATTTATTACGGATTTTATGACATCCATTGGTAATATTTCATATTTTTACCCTATTTCAAAATATAATTAGTAAAAATGCCTATCATTTATAGTGATATGTCCTTGTAATTCTATTGCTGAAATACTTCAATATTGTCATATTGTTTTCTAAAATACTATGGGAAGCAACTGCTTGGTATGAATGGGAATTATCATCTTTTTGTCAGAAGTTATAGAAAAGATAAAATATTCAGTTTATTTGCTAAAGAAGCTGTGCTTTCCAATATGTTTAAATTAGGCTGGAATTATTTTTCAGTAATATTAAAAACAAGTATTCTTATTCTCCTGTAAATCTCATTTATTAACAAACAGAAAGGGAATTTTAAAGAAGAAGGGATTTTTAGTAATTATCCTTAATTACTAAAATATTTAAATATTATTGCAGGGGATGTTATTTTATTCATTACATCATTAATTTAAAGATTCTGTGAGACTAGGTAGAATAATGAAAATATGCAAAGTTGTATTAGTTGAAATTCTGAAATTAAATATCAGCGAGTTACAAATTGCAAGTGGTTTTAATTTGCATTGGAGAGAACGTTAATATTTATTTTTATTAAAATTCACATGAAGAAATATTCAGAAAGTTGACCTGTTCCACAGTGTAAAAAGTCAGTTTCAACCCACTCTTCTCTCAAGTGAAAACCAAAAATAGTTTAAAGGCAGTGAGAGTTATTTTGCATTGGATTCTAGTGTTTTATACTCTGTGAATACCATTTAGTTCTCTGTGGTCTGTGTTATATGTAACTTTGTGGGAGGCACTGATGCCTTCATGGTTCCCCGTTAGTGTTATAATATAAAGCACATTGGTGGTTCATGCTTACTACAGAAATCCATGCATTTTAGCCATGTTCTTCTCCTCTGCCATTCCAACATGAACTTTGTGGAGCACTATTCACTTAACAATTGCCAGTGCTGTCTTTAATGTTACATATAACATTTTTACATTAACCTTTAAAGCTCTATTCCTGCACATTCTTAAGTACGTAAGTTGAGCAAATTTAAATTTCTACTTCCTAAATTATTTTTGAATTAACAGCATTTGGAAGTATTAAAAACTAATCTGAACATGGCTATGCAATCATATTACTGCATCTGTCTGTGTTTAGCTTCTCAAAGAAATGATCAGCTTTACTGCACCAGTAACACCTGAACTGGTGTATCTTTGAAATGCTCTACTATAGATAAATTTTTCCTGTCTGCCTGTTATGAGTTAATCAGTTGAGGCAGAAAGAAATATCTAAACCAGGAGTGTTTCTTTCCCAGAACCAATGGTTTCTTACGAATGTGACTCTAAGGGTGACAATGAAAGTAAGAATTGTTTCAGTAAAACAGCGTTTTTTCTGCAATAAAAGGACAGCCTGAAGTTTATACTTGATGTTTTTGATCTGATCCATGGTGAAGATAGCTTGTAAAAGACATGGCAGACACATTGTTGGTTAATATTCTTTATATTATTATCCTGAGTGAATTTGATTTGAAACTTGCTTAATATTAGATGGGAGGAAGGGACGTACAGGATACATTTCACTTGCAGCTGTGTATGCAGTGCTGTAATTTTTATAGCAAGATTGTGCACATAGTGCCCCTCCCTCTTAATAGTGGTTCATACTTGTTTTAAATATGATCTTTTCCCTCATCAGAAACAAGCTGCTTGCTCTGAAAAACTTAAGCCACATGCACTCTACATGGCTCCTCCCTAAATTCCCAAAGCATCTGCAGAATCTGTGTGGAACACACTGTAATGTTATGCTCTAGGTATATTCTCGTGGCTGTTGAATAAAGTTATTTTTGACAGAGGACAGTCACAGCCAAACAGATTTAGATGAGGGAATGAGGGAACAGGTCTGTGAAGCAGCAAAGGCTGTTGTGGGAGGGAACTTTGCTGAGTTTTAGGAATTCCCCTGCTGTACCTGGCAGACCTGTTTTTATTAAAGTACTGTATGTAAGTGTTCTACTAGAGTAAAGCAGTTTATTTTGAAGAAATTTCCTGGCTGTGAGATATGACTAGTTAATACCGAATTATCTTTTTAGCTATTTTGAATGAGTGGAAAAGCCAGTAAATGTTAAACAAATGGGCATTCTCTGTACTGTCAGTCTGGTAGGTCATGCCCTTGTTTACATTTTTCATGGATAACTGAACCTGTTGTTCTTCCCAGCTCAAGATTGCAGAGGGAGAACCCTTCCTAGGCACCTCTCTTCTTTTTAGTTTCCTTACACTGTTTGTAAAATCTATACAGATATATTACTCAATATTGAAAAAAAAATCTGTGGTGAAACCTTACCACAAATATTAACACAATTATATTAAAGAAAAAAAAAAAAAAGACAAATGTAAACATTGTCAAGAAGCAGGTGAGTGCTGGAAAGACAAGCATTCAGAAATATGAGGAAGCAGGAGGAGAAAAGATTGAGAGGAGCATGCAGAAGTCAGAGAGCATAAGTATAGCTATGATAAATCCTCTGAATCCGAAATAATCACTCCTACTCCATTTTAGAAACTTCCCTGACATACAAATGAAAGTTCACCAAAGATCTCTCTTCATATGAATACCATTGAAGTCCATCCACAATACTGCTGTGCCATGCAATGACATATTTCTGATGACACTGGTAGTGGTCACTATGATGGAGGGGTGTGCCTGAGATGCTGATGATGACCAAGGCTGTTCTATCTCTGTTTTTCCATGACTGCTGATTATGCAGTTCTTATTCTGGAGGGTGTTTGACTTACCTGGCTGTGTAATTTGCTTTTAGGGTTACAAATGACTATGAAACATAGTGAACAACTACTACACCTTGTAAGTTACTTAGCTGCATCCAGCAACTGGCTGATGCAGGGCAATTGTCACTACACTAACTGACATTAGAACACTATATCTATTAGAAGGTCATTTGTTAGAGCCTTTTCAACTTGATTTGGGTTGTTCTCCCACTTGCAATCCAGTTGTGAGAGGATGCTCTCCACCTGTTTGGAGCCACTAGTATCATGAACAAATTTTTTCAGAAGCTTAAACTATTAATTGAACATCAAAGGATGTGTTAATAGCAAGAAGGGAAGACCAAGATAAATACTTTTAACAGTAATGGCAGCTGATGGTCCTGTTTATTTAGTAATACCAAAGGCAAATCACCCTAACAAATTGAAAGCTCTAATTATAAGATCTTATCAGAATAATGTGCCATTTATCTGAGCTCATACTGCCAAGGCAAAGTGAGTAGTGTTTCTTATGATTTTCATAAGACTGAAAAATGCAGGACACTAACTACTTCCATACTGCATTGCAATCTTGGGTGCCTGATAAGGCTGAACCTTGCCAAGAGGCAGCTATTGCTTTGTAATCTGCAATTTCCTATTTCTGGTTATTTATCTGATATGTGAGTTGGTGGTGGTGGTTTGTTTGTTTTTGGGTTGTTTTTTTTTTTTCCCCTTTCCCGGAGTAGAATAAAAGCTTTTCACACTGGATAGGTCTTGATAATTGTTTTTAAAGGTTATGACTTTGTGCAAAATGTGTTAGCAAAAGGAATTTTGTGATTTTTCTCCCCTTAAGCTATTAATGTGGAGAGGTGTTCTTGTATCCTACACAACAATCCTGTACTCTGGGCTCACATTCAAATGGACTCCAACATGGGAAAAAAAAAAAAGAGTGGTGAATGATCCCCATCCTATAGAAAAACAGGGCTTCTTCTGTAACCTTCTTTATTCTTTCCCATACTTTCCCCATCTGCGTAAGTGGAAGGTACTTCCCTGCAGGCTAGTTCTGTGAAACTCGATTCACCAAGTGACAGGTGAATTTTTTTCTCAGACGATCTCAAAATGAAAGTAGAAATACATTTATTATGTCTATTTATTATGTGGGACTCCATAATGTAAAGAATTATTGTATATCTTCTTAATCATTGTTTGGCAGAATGGAACATGTCTATTAAAATGCTAATTTGGCTTCAGCTAAATAAAATTAATTAATAGCATTTGTTATCTTTATGTTAAATTGAGTTCCAGAAGACATCCCAGTAAAGAATATATTACAGTTCAGTCCCAGTTTAGGAGAGCTTTAACTTAGGTCTTTGTCAAATCCTTTACATTGATGTTTAATCAGAGAGCTGGTCTGGAATGGGTTTACTTTGACAAGTAATTTTAAATAGTAGAAATCTTCCAATGAGCTGATCTCATTCCCTTTGAAATCTGTGCCAATTTTGTCAAAGTTTTGATAATGTGGGATCAGAGCTTTCCATGTAAATTATAGTAGGTTATCATAGTGATGACATTGTTTCATCATTATTTTCCTTAAAAATCAACTCTAGTAATCTCTGTAAAACTTTTGTGGTCCTATTATGTAGTCTGTATTACACAGACCATACTGTTTTTTAGAAGGATGTTTTATCTTGCTAATTATTTTGTATACATGTATGTGTACACACATGTACATTTTTTGCAGGCATTATTGACAGCACACAGGTGGAACAGAGGCAGGTTGTAGCTGTGACTGGTGATGGAACCAACGATGGACCAGCACTTAAAAAGGCTGATGTTGGCTTTGCAATGGTATAATCTTGAGCATATTTATTGATGTTTGTGTCATTATAAATTTGCTGTAAGAGGGTTTTCATTCATTATGTTGAGAAAGTTGCTTAGTCATTACATGCTAGTGAAGCAATATATTGGAGGGGGCGAGTTATGTTGCTTCAGAATCCTTTAATTTACTGTGTTGGATTCACAGGTATTGCTTGTTTTGATGCTCTTTAAATATTTTGTCTAAGGTAATTATTTGCTATATGAAGAATCCTGTACTAATACAGAAAAATGAACTCCTGTGTTTTTTATAACAGTGAAGTACTATTTTGCTTTGGTAAAATCCATCACTAAATGTAAAGGTGTCTCTCCAATGTGTTCTGACTCTGAAGACATTAATATACTAGACTATATATTAAGATACATAATTCTTATTTTTGTTAGCAATTCTATTAATGTATATTAATAAAGTATCATTAGTGATAAAGATAACTCAGAAAATCAGTAATCATGAAGCTGATAATTTAAAACACTCAAAACTATCATCACATGAATTCCACTGCTCTCTATCAATTGCCTTTTCTCTGTCATTATTCACTTTCATTTTAGCTAACTTCTGAGCAAATATAAAATGCAGAATATGCTCAGCAGTCACTGTTACTATGCTAGGAAGTCTCTGTATAACTGTGGACTTTGAATGAATATGAATATTTGTATTCTAGCTGTCTCTGCATTTTCTGGTGGGTAATTCTATTCACAATTTTTCTAGGGTATTGCTGGAACAGATGTTGCAAAGGAAGCTTCAGACATCATCCTGACAGATGACAATTTCAGCAGCATTGTCAAGGCTGTGATGTGGGGACGTAATGTCTACGATAGCATCTCCAAGTTTCTGCAGTTCCAGCTCACAGTTAACATTGTGGCTGTGATTGTGGCTTTCACCGGAGCATGCATTACCCAGGTAAGGGTAACTTCAGGTGTTGCTTAAAGGATGGGGCCAAATGCTGCCGAACTACATTTTCTTTGAGGCAATGGTAGCTTACATTTGATTCTTACTTTGTCCAACAGAAAGTATGTTTTCTGCAGTTCTTCTGAGCATTGCAAGTGTATTTCAGATCAAGCTGCTAAATGTTAAATAGCTGTTGGCATAAGGAAGTGTGCTAATCTATGTTCTCCTGGAAGTAAATTGCTTTTAGGAGCTGTTAATTTTTGTGCTGCCTCCATACGGCTCCCAGTTTTTGATTATATATTATTGTAATGACTGAGCTTGTGATGATAGGATAGAAAATGGGAGGGATTGGGAGAAAGAAGAGGTGCTATGACTTTGCTTTTTCCTTGCAGAATATTTAATCATTAAGCATATATTTCTTGATGGGTAATGGAATGGGATTATTCTCAGGAGAGTAGTACTGCCACACAGAAGTAAACGGAGCAGGGGAGATTTTTAACTGATAAAATTATTTTGTTGCTTTCAGGCAATTCCTTTTAATTTCACATGCAAATAACAAACCAATTAGATGACACATCCAGTTGGACTTCGGTCTCTTTTTCTTCCTCTACATTAATCCCCCATTGTAATCCTGGCATACAAACAACATGTGTAAGTCTTTTACAAAAAGCTTGTGTGAAAGCAAACCATATTTTTTTCCCCTTCAAATTATGACTTTTTTATTCATAAAATTTAGATTTCTTTTTCCTAGAAAGAAAACAGGCTGTATTTAATATAGTATGAGTTTTATGTCCTTCATTAGAAAATAGCAAAACATACCACTTTTAGTGCTTAAAATAACACATATTTCAGATTCTGCAGAAGGGTGATGTTACAAAATGCTTCCTGTGACTGAGACACTATGGGAAAGCTGATGCTCCCCTCTGCATCATATGGATGCACATCCATGTTTCAACAGGTGAATTTTGCCTCATGCACACCTGAGCAAAACAATGAATAAGTCATTAGCTCTTCTCTGGGGTAAACTTACATTGTAATCATGGAATGGATCCTTGAAAACAGAAACCCAGGTCCGTTTACAAAATCATGAGGTCAAACTTCTTCTAAGCCTTGACTGACACTTAGAGGCTTTTTTATTTTGTGTGCTGCATGTGAGGAGGCTGCAAACACCCAGCTTCGGACAGCACCGTTCAACAGCTGGGTAGATAAAACTCTCCTCATTTAGCTCCTCTGAGGCTAGTGCTAGGCCTGGGATTCTCAGAGAAATCAGAAATGGCTGTTTTTGAAGCAACTGGAAGTGATCTTTACAAATTTAATAACTTTTATTCTGTACAAAGGAAGCACTGAAACCTCAGTTCCCTTGTTTTCCAAGAAGTAAAAACTGTGAGCCGCCAAGCACTGGATCCCTACCACACTGCCCCCAGGTCTTGGTGATGCCTTCATGAAAGAGTTGAGCCTGTGCTATGGGACAAAATTATCAGTATTGCTTGCAGCAGAAGCTGGATAACTTTTCCTTTTGCCTTGGGGAATATTTCCAAGCATATTGAGAAAATATTTAACTGTAAAGTGATTGTTGCTGGTATCAGAAAGTATAATAAGGATTAAAACTCAGAAGGTAAATCCTTCTGGATTTTTATCAGTGGTAGTTTTTTCTATACAGTTTTGTACCAAGCAACATGGTAAAAATACCATAATTGGAACTGAGGCAAGTGCTTCCTTTTAAGGCCCTGTTTTATAGACAATCAATCACTGCCTAGCAACATTTATCTAAAGTGATTTTTTTTTTTTTTAATGTCCAGCATTTTTCCAATCACTTTGTGAAAGCATGAAAGGAAATGTATTCTCTTTGTTCGATTTTATGCTTAAAGAGGAATCAGTGCAAAGACTATTTAAAATCAAGTTTAAGTGCATGTGTAGTGTATAATCATTGCAAACATATTCCCCTTTTTAATTCTGGAGCCTTCATCATTCTTTGAATTGGCTTTCAGAAAGATTTGGATAAGGCCCAGTGTGTTTACATCATCCCAATGGTCTGTAAGAACATCAGTGAGCCTGACAAGTATGTTGTCCCTGTTACAGGTTTTAATGTATACCTCCTAGAATTCCTGTATTTCTGTCCAAATAGATTCTTATGCAGTTCCTTAAAGCAGTAAAAATGCCAATGCAAAGGAGAGGTATGAAAGGAGCTGAAATGGAAATTGTAGGAAAAAGGCAGCAGTTATTTCTATTGTAATTCTGTTTACCCTTAACAGCCTGACTGCTGATCATCTCAAGTACCTCTCGGTTCTGTCTCATTCAAGAAGAATCTGGCCTTACGAATGAACATTATTATGTCAAAGACTCTAGCCAGGGAAATGACATTATGTGTGTTTAGCTCCTAAGCTTTACTAAAAATTACACTTGCACATACTGTACCCTCTGGTTGCTATGAAAGGAGCTCTGGCACAAAATGCATGAATATACACAAAAATCTTGCATTCAGCAGGCTGGGTGCACACACACAGGTATAAGTCTGCAACACTGTACACAAGTTTTAAATTATTTTGACTGGCAAATTTAAGTTCTTAACAAACAAATGAAGCTTAAGTCTATAGACTCCAAAAGGCAACACAGCTTTCTGTGACCTTCAAAAGGAATATAAAGAAGGCCCACATTGGACTAAATTTTACTTTGCTTTTAGGTATTCAGTTCGGCTTTCCTTGACACACAGAATATAATTTTAGTCCCATTACTATGCGGGTTAATGAATATTGGTGATATTTCATCAAATTTAGAATGAAAAAAATTCCATGTAGTTAGTAATATTTATTTCATGCTTCTTAAATGTCACCTCAAAAAAAAATCTGTTCAGCATACTAGGATGCTTTGAGTGTGAAGCTTCTTTCAAGCTTACCTACTGGTTTTGGTGTTTCTGCTGTTTGTGCTTAAAGGAAGTACAAAGCTAATCGAATCTTTGGTTTGACTATTTTTTTTCATTTCTTTTTTAACACTTGGCTTGTGTGTTGCAACTAAATAGACTTGATTTCATTCAGTTGTGATCCTGCAGTGGCATCGGTGTACGTGTAAATATGCACGTGTGTTCATATCACTGCAGGACTCCCAGTGAAACAACAGTAGCTCTATATAAATGAAACTGTCTAACTGTGTGAGTAGGAATGAAACTAGACCTCCAAGGAGCACCCAGAGAATGCATTGCCAAGTAGGAGCTGATGTCTTTGCTCCAGAGCACCTTAGGAGTGCTATGGAGAGGCTTAAGAAAAATATTTTCTAGAACCTGTGATCATTATTGGTAATTTAAAAAATCTGCTGGTTTTTGTTTGTTTGTTTGTTTGTTGTTGTTGGGGTTTTTTTCCTCAAGTACAGGAATAAAATCAGCGTCCTTGCCAATTCCACTTCAGGAAACCGCTGTATAGCTTAAATCTGTTAGTTTTAAGCAAGTATTATTTTATTATTTATCTACCCAATGCCTTCTTCAGCAAGATGCTGCTCTTAGAGAGAATATCTACCATATCTACTATTTTTGTTTTGTCCTGGTTTGCTGTTTCAATAGATGTTTAGCTACATGTACAGTGTCTATCTGACCCTATGCTCTACTCCAGTATTGTATAAGGGTTATAAAACAGTCACAGTTGGCTTGAAGAAGTTATGCAGACTATATGAGACCAATCCAAATGTCATTTGCTGTTCTCCATCATGGGTCCCAGCATGAAGTCATATTGAGGTGACAGAAATCATAGTTTAAGAAGCATTATAGATCCAGTGTCATTTGTTGGCAAGCTTAGTGCAGCTGCTACCAAAACTCATCTGCCTCTCACAGGGATTGAATTTACATTGGGTGGGCCTTGTTAAAGTTTACAGCAGCACAATGTGTAAGACAAGAGTTCTGAATGTTCAACTACTCATGAACATTTGTGTTGTGATTCTAGAATTACGTAAGCACTCTTGAGATCTAGGTCATACAAGAAAACAAAGTTTAAACAAGTCTCAGATTAAAAGCTGAATCAGGATCACTCAATCTGTGGCTGTATTGTGCCCAGTGTGTGCATTACACCCACTTTTGAGACCAGAACTGTTACTTCTGATAGGTCCATGTGAGTGCAGTATGTGTGGTACAATGCAGCTGAGCTGCATGAATTCACCTTATCTTTCAATTAATCTGTTTCATTTATCTTTTGCTGCCTTTTGTCCAATGCATACTTTTAAAATACCAGGGTGTGGTTATCTTGACCAGTTTGCATATAATTGGCCTTTCTGTTTAGCAATACTTACCTCAGGTTAAACCAATAATTACTTTTTCCAGTGGATTTATGAGATATAAACTCCAGTATTCTGACTTCATTCCCTTGAATAACATTTTTTTTGCAGAGCCCTTGATAGACTCAGTGATAGTTCTTCTTTGGAGCTCTGCCTACAATTATTGTGAATTTTGTACTTTGAATGAGTCATTTGCTCCACATCTCTAGGTATCGTATAGAGTTCTGTATGTGCCTTACAAAGCCAAAATGTTAGTCTTGTTTCCTGCCCCCAATATATACACAGTACCAAGAAAATATTAGGTCATTATGTTTGGGTCTGTTAAAAATAATCTGGGTACATACAAAATAAAGATTTTTAAAATGCAATTCAGTCAAACGGAATCAGTCTTTTACTGCAAGTATAAAGCCAGCAGGTTTATTTCTGTGCCAAATTTTCTCTTGTCTACAGCTGTTGAGGCAGTGTAACTATTCCAAAAGGATGCGTTAAAGAAAGCGAAGACAAAGACTGTGTTTTAATATTTTACATTCAAATTATTATTCTTGTACTTTGAGAAAGACAATGTTTTAGCAGATATTATGAAATGAAAACAGTGACTTTATGGGACATTATGTTTGGGAAATTAAATGTTCATTAAAAATCACCGTAGCAATGAACTACTGCATGAATCACTTATTGTTTGTACAGATCTTGTTCAAAAAATGAGTGTGATCTATACTTACATAAGGCAGTAATTTACATGGCTATAATGTTTTATTGAAGAACTGTATTTAGCAAATCCTAAAATAATAGCATTGGCAAATTTGAAAAAGCTATAATGTAAAATCTACTTATATACTGTTTAGCTTTGTTTTGGGAAGGTTTAGAGACATGGAAATATAACTGAGGATGCCACTTCCATAAAATTAGTAGACAGTGTGATCTAGCAGCAGAAGCAATGGCTAACTTTTTTTTTCCATTAATATATATCAAGTTAGCCTACCAGAAATGCTCATTTTTTATGAATCCATGCATGTGTTCTCTGACAAGTGGGAGTATAGAGGTAAGGGTGAAAATACCTTTTTATTCCCTTACAGCTTGTCATCTAAATCAAAAGTAACAAGCTCTAAAATTTATGAGGCTCTGCATGTCACAAATGATTTGTAGTTTATTTCCAGCCTTTGGCAATTTGTACTTTTAAGTGTTTCCAGGATGAAGTGTAACATCACTTGATTTAAGGGACATTTTCCTTTTACCTCTAGGCCAATGCTAACCTATTCCAAGGTCGAGTGGAAAGGAACTTGACAAATCAGTGGTGATTTTGGGTAGTTTGCAGTTTGAACAGCTTTTATCTGCAAAGTTTTCAGACAATGAATTAAAATTTTTTATCCAGTCAGTTAGCGGCTAAAATGCAGTGAAAAGAACATTACATTTGCATCCCACTTGCATAAGTCACTAAAGCCTGTAGTGGAAGACTAAGTTCCTTAGCAGATAGACATTTTCCTCAGTTTCCACCAACTAATCAGAAATCAGATAGAGTTGCAGTGGAAATTTCATTTCACTGCCTGCCCAGCCTAATGTGTATTTAATGTTTTGGCTTCAGTTTAGAATGAGCTTTCACACTTGACTGAACAGCATAGCACTGCCAATAATAGATAATTATTAGGGGCACCATAGCCACCCAAGGTGATTGGCAGTGTGAAATGGTGAGAACATGTTGTTGCCAAAACTGATGACTGCCAATTACAGTTGTGTGATTTAGTGACTGATATAAACTGACTTCTTGTTATGTTAGGCTCTTTCATTATGTCAGGCTCTGAATATTTGACTATGTATTAAGCATAACAGACAAATTCAGTTTTATTGACTTAGAAGTCAGTGTATTAAATGGAAATTCAGCTATTGTAACATGTCAGAATAGAGAGTGTTTGTTCAGAATGCTTGTTTCCAGAACGCATTTTTTCCTTTTTCTCTGTATACTGTGTCCAGCTCTAGGGTCTCTGAGCCTTTCTTTTACGGTCTCAAACTGCTTCTAATGCAAGTATTTTCCTTGTTTGATATGTTACTATTAATAAAAATGAAAGAGGTCTCAATTTGGAATGAAGTTTGTCCTGATTGCTTTTAGTTTTTTAGCCACCTCTACAGACAAAGGTGTTTCCTGTTTCTGCAGCTGCATGTCAAATGAGTGAACTGAACTCTCCAGATAAGCCCAGTTAATGCAACCCATAACCAGGAGGTCAAGAAACTATTAATGCTCATCTTCCTCCTTTCCCTGATGTAGCCAACCTGTAAGACTTAGAAACAGTAGGTTGCTTTTTTCCATCCCTTTATATAAGCCAAAAATTAATATATATTTGTTAATAAATAAAATGTATTAAAATTTGTGTAAATGTAGGGGTGTTAAAAATATGTTTCCAAGAGGAAATAATATTTTATCCTAGGAGAGTATTGGCATATAAACCAGATCTACAAGAGACCAAACCACTTAACCTTGTTCTCCATATGTCCTTGGGATATGGAATGGATATTGGCCCCCATTATTTGATAATATTTCATTAAAAATGGACATTTATCTCTCTGAAGAAAATGGCAGAGTTCATAAGGTTTTTTTATGGGCTCTGATTTGCCTTCTGTGCTGTTCCATGAATTTCTTTGCTTCACTGCTGCCGCACAATGGTAACGTAATGCACAAAAGCAGTGCTTTGATCATCCAACTTTCACACTGTAGATTAACTTCCATTATAAAATTTGTCATACTGACACCTTATTACTTTTGCGATTGCATTTTCCTAATAAAACCCATCTATTTGAAACAGGAAGCAGACCTTACTAATGCTGCCCATTTTGTATTCAGTCTAATGGCATAGGAGACTGTTAGATTCAGAAAAAGAGCCCACTTCATTTTTCCTGATACATCTCCTTGAAGCAATTGCATCTCTCTGTCATTACAGCTGCTCCAATGAATTACAAATCAAAACTTTCTAATAGTCTTCCAGGGGTCTCCTGAGGTCTGTGTTAGTTTGCTTTGTTTATTTACTTTAGGGTTTTTTTCATAGAATCTTAGAATCATTCTGGCTGGAAGAGACCTTCAAGATCATCAGGTCCAACCTTATTCCTGGCCCTATCAAAACAACTAAACCATGTCCCTAAGCACAACACTGGACACCTCCAAAGATGGTGACTCCACCACCTCCTGGGGCAGGCTATTCCATTGACTGACAGCCTTTTCAGTAAAGAAATTCTTCCCAATATTCAGCCTAAACATCCCCTGGTTCAACTTCAGGCCATTTCCTATTGTTCTATTGCTTGTCACTGGGGAAAACAGACCAACTCCTGCCTTGCTACAACTTCCCTTCAGGTAATTGTACAAAGCAATAAGGTATCCCCTTAGTCTTGTTTTCTCAAGGCTAAACAGCCCCAGATCCTTCAGCCTTTATTCATAAGACACATGCTCCAAACCCTTTACAAGCTTAGTGGCCCACCTCTGTACCCTCTCTGGCACCTCAACATCCTTCTTGTAGAGAGGGGGTTGTTTGTGGTTTTGGTTGGTTGGCGTGTTTGTTTGTTGTTTTGGTTTTTTGATTGTTTGGTTTTTTATACAATATCTAAAATCCTCTGTGATATAAAACTAGATTCTTTTTTGAATTAAGTGAGGGAAGAGCTCCTTCTAGTGGTTGGTGATCTGCTTCAGAAAAGAAATCATCCTGACAGGTAGCAATGTTTGGTTTTTTTTCTTTCCAGTTTCAAATATGCTATCCTGTTACCCAGTAAAATAATATAGTTTTTCTTACTTTTCCACATTTGATATATTTTAATGAATTTCATAGTATCTTAAGTTGAAAGATCTAGTATATTTTCACATCACTATTGTTTTTAAAAGGTCTTATTTAAGTATTAACATGTCTCAGTAATTATTTCATAATTTTTTTTTATAATTTCAAGCTCTTTCTGTGAAAACAGGTAGTTTATAGTAAAAGGAAACATTAATTTTTAACTTGTTTCAGTATTTTTCATCTGAGAAAGCAAGTCCCACTTGTATTAACTAGCTACCTAAATTCAGCTGAAAGTTTAAGCATGATGCTTGACATAACAGAGGGTAATTGTAAAATGTATAATAAAGTGTTAATGTTAAGCTTTGTAAGAATTGTGTGGCTGTAAATATTCCTTATTGAAATAACTGGAGAGAAATAATTTACCTTTGCTCGGATCACTGTGCTTCTTGCATAGGAAATAGAAGATCATAGTAAGTAAGACCAAGGGTCCTTATACTTCAGTGTCCTGTCTTCAGCACTGCTTGCAGCCACTCAGGAAGAAATGAAATCACAGCAAATTACCTGACAGCAATTATTTTTCTAGGAAATATGTCACTTTCTAATTTGTCTCCACAGGACTCTCCTCTAAAAGCTGTACAGATGTTGTGGGTCAATCTGATCATGGACACCTTTGCCTCACTTGCTTTGGCCACTGAACCTCCAACAGAGGCTCTGCTGCTCAGAAAGCCCTATGGCAGGAACAAGCCTCTTATATCCCGCACCATGATGAAGAACATTCTGGGCCACGCGGTTTATCAGCTTACTCTCATATTTACACTTCTTTTTGTTGGTAAGGAAGTTTGTTAGGCCTGTTGTTTATTTTAAAAGCATCTAGGTGTTGCTGACACCTCAAAGTGCTTTAAATGTAACCACTTAATGCACATATATTGTCTGTCATAGTTAAACAGCTGGCAGGAGCAAGCTGATTAATGGGGATCTGAAAGAGCAGGGAAAACAGAACAGATGCAATAGTGGGATTTAGGCACCTATTATATGTTGTTTGTTTTGGAGAAGCTCTGATCGGGAACAAAACATTTGCCATAGTCAAGAATTAATGCTGATCTTAAGTAATGTAGATAATCAATAATCAGTATTAAATGATACAAATAACACTGTGTTTTGACATTTAATATCTAGAATGGATATTAAAAGGTATTGCAGGGGGGGAATCTAATTTATTAGATTAGTGGACTTTTCTTCAGGCCTTGCTAGCAAAGGATGCTTTTTATAGGTTGCATTTTGGAGAGGGGAGGGAAAGAGGAGGACTGTTTCTTGCTGCAGGGAATAGTAGGGTGCTAATTACGGATTCTGTTGCACCAAATAATAAGTGCTCAGAGGACTGATAATTTTATCAACTGGGTATTGTGTTCTTGTCGCTATGTCATTGCTATTAAATTATAAGTGGTGTCTTTCAGATATTTTTTTTTTTTTTAATACAGACTTCCATATAAACTGTGATTGTAAATTTATGATAGATTTTGAGCTCTGTTCCTAAAGTCTTGCTTCAGCTTGACAACAACTGACAGATTATTTGTAGTACTCAGAGGAGGTGATGGTCTGTTTACAGTGGAGATTTTTAAACCAAACTAATTGCCAGGTTTTGAAGGGAGACGGTCTGTAATATTGTTAGGCTTATAGTGTACTTTGAAAATGTCAAGTGAATGTAAGGATATTGTAATTTCAGATTCTCTAAAACTGGTGGAGAAGGTCTTGGTAATTCATGCAATATCAGTCTTGGAACAAGAAGTTCTGGGAACTTTATGGGGAGTTTTAATCTCTTTTTGATGAGTTTTATGGTTTAAAATACTTTATATTAAGCCCAGAAGAAAAGAAGACCAGGCTTTTTCACCCTATTCTAATTACTTCTGTGTGTCTTTGGAAAACTCATGCATATTTTGAAGGATGCGGCCCAACCAATTTTCTGATAAGCCTAGGAAATATTTTTTTTCCTTTCTGAACTCCATGAGGCCCAGCTTTTGCAGTGAGATGATGTTCTAAACTCAGTGTTGCCATAAACTCGAAATTAATGAGAATTACTTGTATTTTGATCAACTAATACTTCATTTTTTTGTAGTAGTAGTAGCTTTCTGTAGAAAGCAGTACCTCAAGTTTTTTTATTTTTTTCCACAATGTGACAATAAATGCATTGTGTTTGAACATTCAGTTATGCCTTTGAGACATCAGGCACATCAGAAATCCCGAAGTCACTGTCTAGTTATGAGAGACTGGTATATAAAAAAAAAACCTTTACCTTGGCAACTGGGCATAATAAACTTAAAGTTGACGTACTCTAAAGCCTTTTGGAAGATGTTTGGAAATAAAAACTAGTTATGAGTTTAACCAATGCATCATTTTGTGCTTTGCTGATCAGTGATGCAATGCAATAATAAAGACTTAAGGATAGATAGTCTCACCAAAGTATTAGTCAGATATTTGTGTTTCTGGGTGTATTGAATGGAAGCAAATAGATAGAATGTGTGCATATATACATGCATATGTGTGTATCTCTAAAAGATAAAATTATGATATCTGTTTGCTTTCATTTTTTCCTTTATTGTTTATCTGCAGTAAGGGGAATGTTTTCTAATACTTGATTATCCCTCTGGAGATGTATAATCTTCTAAAAAAATCTCTGCTCTCACAGTCTAAGTTTTGTAACCTCATATTGTGTTACTGATATATTTGTGATAATCTACTTTCTGTCGAAAGACTGTAGCCAAATTTTGTCTTTGGAAACATGCTCATTATTTGTAGTGACTTGAACACAACTGCTCAAATAGCCCAAGGCAAAAAGCGCTCACTACTAACTTAGCTGATGGAATTAACAACTTCAGGAGAAAACCTTTCTTCTTCCTTCAGAAATTCTAAATATAATGCTAGTTGGATAGCAGAAGAATGTTCAAGTTTTGATTTGCTTTTAATAACAAACCACTGGTTGTGAAAATTAGTAGTACTGTGATAATCTTTATTCTTATTTCATTCATTATTATACCTTCATGGAAACATCCTTACTTTAAGACAATGCCTCTTTCAATGACTACATGTTATCTGTAAACTTTGTGTATAAGAAAGTGGATGATAAATTAGATTTGAGCTGGCAACACTCACTTGCTGCCCAGAAGACAATTGCATCCTGGGCTGCATCCCCAGCAGTGTGGACAGCAGGTTGAGGGAGGAGATTCTGCCCCTTTGCTCTGCTCTGCAGAGACTACCCCCCTACAGTGGTGGGTCTAGCTCTGGAGTTCTCAGCACAGGAGAGACATGGACCTGTTGGAGTAGGGCCAGAGGAGGCTACCAAAGTGACCAGAGAGCTGGAAGCCCTCTGTTGTGAAGAAAAAGGGTGAGAGAGTTGGGGGTTTTCATCCTGGAGGAGTCTCTGGGGAGACCTTATTGCAGCCTTTCAATATATAAAGAGGGCTTCTAAGAAAGACAGAGAGATATTTTTCACCTGTTGTGACTAGACAAGGGGTATTAATTTTAAACTGAAAGAGGGTAGGTTTGATTGGACATAAGGAAGAAGTTTTTTTACAGTGAGAGTCTTGAGACACTGGAACAGGTTGCCCAGAGAAACTGGAGATGCTCTACCATTGGAAGTGTTCAAGGCCAGGTTGGATGGGGCTTTGTGCAACATGACCTACTGAGTTATTTGATAAAAGTAATCATTTGAGAAGTTTCTTGATCAGGAAGTTGAGATGTCTTTTGCTCATTGGTGTTACAAATTCTATCTACAGTGCAGAAATAAATCTGGTAAAGCAGAACACAGGAGGAAACTAGCTAAAGCAAAAAAGGGAAATAGACATTTATAAGTTTTATTAATTCATTTTAATGGAAACCTTTATTTTTTTTTGTCTTATTCTTAGGTGAGAAAATGTTTAAGATTGACAGTGGGAGGAATGCACCACTTCACTCTCCTCCTTCAGAACATTACACCATTATCTTCAACACCTTTGTCATGATGCAGCTTTTCAATGAAATCAATGCACGGAAAATCCATGGCGAAAGAAACGTCTTTGATGGCATCTTCAGAAATCCTATTTTTTGCACTATTGTATTGGGTACATTTGCTATTCAGGTAATGATTTAAAAGAATTAGTAACTATGTATCAAAAACTTACCCTAAGATTTGTGTGTGTGTGTTTTTCTTTTCTAAATCTAAATGCTGTAGAAGGTACACTTAAGAGTAAACTGTTTTCATGTATTTTCTCAATCACTACAAGTGTCAATAATAGAAAATGCTATGTAGCCATACTAATGCAGAATACATTTTGATCACTGTAACTAGGTCAAGTCTTAGGTTAATGTGAAGATGTGCAACTGCTTTGTGTATTAGTGCTGTTTTGCATCTTAGACTGGACAAATTACTTTGATCTTCTGTTTTGCAGCCTTTGACAGTTTAAATCTCTGGCTGGTGATTTCAGGTCTCTGGTTGTGCAGCGCCACTACCAGCAAAAAGTATCAATAATACCCAATTTTCAGTTAACAAAATCTCAGTGTAACAAGACTTAGAAATTTGTTGAGATTCTGTGTGTCTTGGTTATCCTGCTGCAAGGTTTGTGGTTTTCCAACCCTTTCTCCAACAGGACTAGAATTTGGTATACTGTCAGTCTGTCCATGATGACACAGCTGTAAGTGTACAAGAAGATGTTAATTAGAGGGAAAATTCTCTTGTGCAGTGGACACACCAAAATAAATTATGTCAGGGTCAAGGTATCCCCCAGCTGAGAATACTCAGAGGCTGGGAAGATATATGGGGACTGTCCTGTTTTCCTTCTTCCTGGACATTTCTATGTGGCTATTGTTATATCTGAGACTGAGGAAGCCTTGGTCTGAACTGGTATGGCTTTTTCTGACATTTGATTCAGGGTGCATATTTTTGTGTGGTTTGATTTTTAGTGACTGAGATTCCCCAGGTTTTGCTGGATGAGTTCCAAAAATGTACTTCTGTGTTTAACTATTCTACTGGTAAAATGTGTTGGAATCAAACCAGCAGAGCTGTAATACGTAGAAAGACAAAGTAAAATTTGAATGAAAGTTCTTCTTTTGAGTTGGTGGGTTTTTTGGGGTTTGTTGGTTTGTTTGTTTTGGGGGGTTGTTTATTTGTTTGGTTTGGTTTTTTGTGGTGGAAGTGGTTTGGTTTGGTTTGGATTTTCCCCAGAAAATATTTACCACCTTTCTTCTCTGCTTTTCTTTGTAGATAGTAATTGTCCAGTTTGGAGGAAAACCATTTAGCTGTTCTCCTCTGCAGCTTGACCAGTGGATGTGGTGTGTATTTATTGGATTAGGAGAACTGGTATGGGGTCAGGTAAGCATTCAGGAATATGCATATTTCTTTCTTTTGTTTTTATAAACCAATCAAAGATCTGATATTGTCTATAATCCTATTATACTGTTTTTTCCCTCGGTCTCTCACAATGTCATATTTAGCCCACATTCAAATACAGTGTGCTCTCTGAGTCTCTCAAGAATAAATATAGTAAGAAGGATAATTTATCCCACTGTTACTTTTGATTTTTGTTAATTTTCATATCTTTTTTTTTTTTTTTTTTTTTTTTTCCTTAAGCAGGGTGTGCTATCACCAAGGTCTTCTTCAGTTAGGCTTGTTTGTGAAAGATGTTTGATTCATAACTTAGTCCTCAAGTATAGTAAGGGCAAATGCACTGAAAGCCTCCCTGCAGTAGAGTACACAATGCAGTGTGTGTATGTTCAGCCATGGCAAATATCTGAAAGTGAAATGATGTTCCAGTTCAATGTCAACCCACTCATTTCTTTGATGAAACTCCCATTCTACCAATCCATGGTAGGCTGGTTAGTGGACTAAATCCAGCATGCTTAATGTACACCTGCAATGATCCTCATCTACCTACTTCTGTGTATGAAGGATGGAAGAAGAGATAAAAGGATTTTTTCCTATTATAGGTGCAGAGAAGTGCAGTTTAATCTATGTGTTGTTTTAACATTCTGCTACAACCTGTGTTATCATTAGCTAATATGAAATTATAATTAGATGTAAAAACAAGTGCCAACAATATAATTAAATAAATTATGAGATTGTTTGGAAGTAATAATACAGATGCAATCAGTATTGTCAAAACACTGCATTATTCTTATATGTACAAACACATATAGCAAAGTTAATAATAATGTTAATCTTTTCATCTTTGAATGCATGATTAATGTATTTAAGGTGATGCCACCTGACACCATAAAAAAAAAAAGTGAAAAATGAGAAGTTACATTTTGCCTCTCAGATGTAAAAATACATACAGAATAACTAGTTTGCCACTATGAAGAAACAAGCAAGAAATTGCCAGCTGCAATCGAACACTGGAATATTTCAGATGGAATTGTAATGAGTAACTGAATGAAAACTGATTTTTTATCCTCTCATACAGAACAAAAAAACCAACCAAACAAACAAAACCCACAAAAAAACCCAACAGTTTTTGAATGGCTGAGCCTCAGATTTTTTAAGAAATAAACTCTGATTTTTTAAGAAGTAAGTTCAGAGTTATGAGATCTTTTAATGCATTTGTTGCTGAAAACCACCTCTATTAGATTCTTCCACTGTTATTGCTATCTGAAGATGGTATGTGATTTAGGACCTTGCAGAAGGAAGACTTGAAATCTGTTTGCTAATTCTTGGAAAGAAAGGTTTTTTTTTTCCAACTGTCTGGAAAATGCCAAATTTGGGGGGGGGGGAGAAAAGCAAGGGAAGGGAGAAAAAGTGTAGCTCTTTTATTAGACTGTTCAGCCATGAAGAACTTCCCACAGCCTTTTATTGATATCCTATTTGGATTCTAAATTGTGTTATACATGGTTACTACATAACCATAGGAACCTAAATATAATATCAGCATCTCTTTTCAACTTAAAGATGGGCATGGTTGCTCAAGCTTTATTGCGAGAGCTTAGCTATTAAATTAAAACTGGTATTGTAATACCTGAACAATTTGATAACTGAAAAGACTGCAATTTTTACATAAAACAAAAATGGGGGGGGGGGGGGTGTGCCTGTGTGTGTGTGTAATCTTTCTCTTATGGTTAGTATTTAGTGACCAGAAAAGAAAAACTCCATCTGAAAAAAAAGGCATTATTTACATGTTTTATAGTCTGTGGCATGTCCTCTCTTCATGGAGCTCTACAAGTAAGAGAGATTTCCTTTCCTTTAGAAGACTTCTCTTCCTTCCCAGCGTTTTCTTTCCTACTGTGACTAATTCTAGTTCAGCACTAACGAAATTTGTTATTGCTTTGTTTTATCAGTCTCCTGAGCCTACTGTTCTTGTGAACCACTAGAATCAATCAAGATTTTCAAGTTTAGATGTTAAAAGTTGGCACTTTTAAAAGTGATTTAAGGTGTAGTTTCTGGGAAGACATTCTGAGATGCTTTGAGTAACAGTTTTCTAAAAGATGGCTCTCAACAATTCTGAAAACCCAGTCTTTCTAAAATGTTTCATGTTACATTTCTAGAATTACTAATCAGTTTTTAAAACTGTGATAATTTTCCTGGGAATAATATTTAGTTCCTTAATATACATCCAGTCTATCGAGTCTGCCAGTACTTAAACTGGGCAGGTGTCTGCAGATATAGAAAACAAATGAACAAACAAAAAGATGTGTAAATAGCCTAATAAAATAATTAAAGCAGAATCTATCAGTCTGGCTGAGAGAGGTAGTGAAGCACAGGTATGTTCTGTCACACAAAATAACTACCAAATACAGTTGTTTCCATGTGTACTGTCTTGCGTGTACTTCGTCACCATCACTTTCCTCCGATTCCAAAGAATCGCAAGCAGCTTCTTTCTGTAGAGTGTTGGCATTATAGTGTTTTGAAAGCTGGGAAGCTGAAGCACCTTCAGTAAGTATTTAAATGACTAGCACTGACCTTTTATCTCCTGTTCTGTCTTTGCTTGTGTCACACCAGTTCATTAATTTTCCAGGTTTACATCTTGTTTTTGAAACCCCAAAATGCATTTTGAAAAGTTTCTGTAGTAGTGTAGAGATTGTGGGGTTTTTTAATGACAATCCTTTATCTGTCTTTATAAATAATATATTAAAAGTTGTGGATTATGAAGTTTAAGGGGACTCTCAGGAAACTCAACAGTTTACTTCCATCCTGAAAATATTTGGTGCCTTTTCATATGTCTTCACTATATCCATTCCAGTTTTCCCGAACTGTAAGGTATATTCTCACCAGCTTTCCTGTAGCTTCCTGGCTCTATCTCCATCTTTCACACATTTGGGCTTCAGAGACATGATTGTTCGCTGCTGAAACAAAGAGAAACAAAGAAAATTGCAGCAGTTTGGTTTTGGTTTTGTTGTTTGATTTTTTTGTGTGTTTGTTTGTTTGTTTGTTTTTTTTCCTAAATAGATCTAATAGTTAACTTTGTAGGATATTTTTGTTTCTAAAGTGTTCAATATATTCCAGGTTATGTCTTGTTTAAATAGCCATCTGCTTCTATTTTTATTCAAGCTGACAAAAGAAATCAGAACAAATCGAAAATGACTGCCCAAGAGGGTAACACTGAAATGTATTTAAAATAATTGCTATAACATTGTCTAACTATGATATTTGCCAATGTTTAAGATTATTAGCCATCTCCGGCATTAATTACTTCCAAGGACCACTTTGGTGGACAAGGAGAATAAGAAGAGGGGCTGAGTTAGTAAGAATTTATTAGTAATAAGGACACTGAACAAGCCTTTTAAGACATCCAAGAGGGAGACAGTCAAACCCACACCATTCAGAAACCTCATTTTCTGTAAATATGGAGAAAAGCCTTTTAACTTTTAAAACAAAGGGAAGCTGAATACACAAACCAATGTAGTGACAAGATTTATGAGATGCAACTAATTTTCAGCTCTCATTAACATACATTAGATTATTATCAGTCATTAGAAATCCCCAAACTCTAATTGCAGAAGTCTCAATCTTGCTGTTTTCCTTAAATAATTAAATTCAAATAGTTATATCTTCTTTTAGTTTTCTGAGAAAGGACATTTCCCTTAGCATTAAACTCACTCCATAGCTGTGTATTGCCAACGCGGATTAAGGATGTAAATCATGTTGTTTACAGAGTAAACTAAGTATTTTGGGACTGAAATGGAGTTGTGTGAGTGTAAAGTACTATTATGAATATGCTTATCTTAGCTTTCCTGGAAGATTATAGATCTCATTAAAATTTCAGTGTTCTTTTGTAATTAGCAGATTATTATACAATTATTATTGAATGAAGCTTATGTTTTCAGTACTTTTTTATAATTTTAGGTCATTGCAACCATCCCAACAAGTAGGCTAAAGTTTTTAAAGGAGGCAGGGAGGCTCACTGAGAAGGAGGAGGTCCCTGAAGAAGAACTCAATGAAGATGTTGAAGAAATTGATCATGCAGAGAGAGAACTTCGTCGTGGACAAATTCTCTGGTTCAGAGGGCTCAACAGAATCCAAACTCAGGTATGCTATATGCAAGTTGCCACATGGACTAGAAAAAAAATGCTTAATCTTTGATTAAGGTGAAATAATGTTATAAGGAAAGCCACGGAGTGTTTGTGCGTATTAACGATGGTACTTGTTAATTGCTTTAGTGTTTGCATAGGAGGAACACATGGAAAAGTAAAAGGGATGAACTGCACAAAGGTGTTACTGTCTAGCAAGAAAGGATAAAGCAAAACCATTATAAAATTTTAAAATACAAAAATAGGAGTACTTTTTTTGAGACTAATGTGAATGAACATTGCTAATTCAGTCATGACAGCTCATAAATTAGTGGTACTTTGAAAAAGCTTTCTAAAATATACTGGTTTATTGTGTCAAAAATATGTTGTTGCTGCTACTCTTGCAATAACAGAATGATTTAAAATTGTTGGGTCTAAACTATAAAGTACCGTTTGATTAAAAATCTTTTTTGTTCTGGTACTACCATATATATATAAAAATCATGATTAAAAGGAATTAATTTTCTTTCCTATTAGGTAATGAGAAATGTGATTCTGGATTTATTTATAGTACTAAGGACTTAAGAATCCATTTTATATTGAAATGTATGTGTTGACTAGTATGGGTGATTTCTTAGAAATACCTTTTTGACTAAAAAAAAAAAAACTAAATACAAAAATCTGTGTCATTTTTTATTATATACTAAATACTTACACTGACTCATGGTGCTAAATATGGTACAGATTAGGATATCTAGTACAACTTGTCTTGCAATGCTAAAAAATTATTTGAACTATTTTGCTTTTTTCATCGCAGTGCAGTAGCATGTTTTATAGCACTTAGGGCTCTCTCTACTTGATCTTGCTAAGATCAAGTATTTGTGGCAGCTTGCAGAAGAGAGAAGCTCTGAAAGACAGCTATGTACTTGCCATGTCAAATGTGAACATTTTACATGATGCTTACAAGAAAAGGAGGTGAACAATTAAGAATTATTTTTTTTTTAAAGAACATTTTTATCTCAGATGATGTTGATTTTTGTCTTCATTCAAGATAAATGAATATTTATCCCTTTTCACATCTACAAATCAATACTTCTTTTTTTTTGGTTGGTTTTGGGTTTTTTTGTTTTGTTTTGTTTTTCCTGGAGAAAGAGATGCAGCCATGCATTTTAGAAAAAAAAAAAAAAGAGGGAAAACTGTTAACTGAAACTAGGACAGTTGGGTCTCTTTAGTGCATCCACACAGCAAAAAAATAAAAAGGGTGGAAACTTCTGTTAGAGAGATAAAGGGTTTGGGTAAATTTCCAAGGTTCTGTGCTAAGTAATTAAATATGGATCTTCACCTTTGAGTTTGTGTGTCTTGACTTTATTGAGTCAGGAGCACTCATCATTAGAGAAAATTCAAATTGTCACAGTATAAAGGTGACAAAAAGGTGCCCAGGTAATGGTGATATTTATGAGAAGGTGACCTCTAAATGTGCATTCTTTTCTTCCTGGTGGCTGTAGGAGGAGTGTTGTCTGTTGGCATTTCTGTCAGGATGTCTTTCTGGTTGTGGTGAGTGTAAACAACTACAAGTGCAAAAAACCCCCAAATTACATCCTTTCAGTTCTTTCTACTTTCTACTCTGAGAGGTAGCTTTTAGTTCTGCGTATCTTTGTCCATTTAATTCACAGATAAATTACTATACTTTTATAATATTTAAAACAAAATAAACTTGAATTATATGTCTTTGCTAACATCCATCTTCTTAGTTTCCTTTCTGCTCATAGCTGTAGAAATATCTTCAGTAGGATGTATTGTTTCTGTCTTGCCAAGAGGCCTCTGTGATTTTTCTCTTGTTTTGTGTATTCAGTGACTCTAATTTTAACATCCATTTCACATCTGTGGAATGATAAAGAGAAAAGGAAATGGGCCAACAGATTCAAAAATAGTTCCAAGGTGTCCACTGGAGAGTGATCAAGTTCTGTGCAGGTCAAGTTAGATCCATTGTTGAATGGACCTTGAGTTGAGCACATTTTGATGAGCTATACGTTGTGGCCCATCCAAATGAATTCATACACTTGTACTACATTTCTCAGGAAGCCAGCTAAAGAAGATCTGATGGAAGAAGATGAGGATGTCTGTAGCATCCTTGGGGAGCTGGAGGATTTGCAAGAATCCTCTGATGTCTAATGCACTTCTGGAGATGCGGAAGAAGAAGGTAGAGCATCCCCTCACTTTGTATATATAAGAAGATGACAGTAAGATTAGGAATAAACTCTAGACTCTTACAACTAGATTCATAGAATCATAGAATTGTAGAGGTTGGAAGTGACCTCTGGAGATCATTGAGTCCAACCTTCCTGACAGAGCAGGATCACCTAGGGCAGGACACACAGGAATATATCCAGTTGGGATATGATATAGATTGATCATTCAAATCCTAACATGACCCATTTTCACTATCATATGCTTGTGCTGTATGTTAGATTATCTCTATTTTTGCTTACTTTCTATTCAGTCATCACTGGACAAATAGCCACGGCACTCAACAAAAGCCTTCATTCCTAAAGTAGTTATAAAGAACCTAGGATAGATTTGGGTCTTTTTCAGATAATTGACACATCTCCCTTACAACGATCTAAAAAAAAAATGCACCCAAATTGACAAAACCATATGGTACTAAAGACTTCTTTTTTCTTCTTTTTTTTTTTTTTTTGTGCCCTCTCTCAAAACAGAAGTTTCAAACCTAGACACCAGAGAAAGGATTTCCACTGTCAGTTCTTCATACTGAAATGTCAGACATATTTCTATGAAAACACACATGAATTTTCTTTAGTGTATGAAAAATGCACGTTAAGTCAAAGAGACTGGCTATCTACTTCTGATTTTCTTTTTCTGGTTACTTCTGTTCTTTCAGATATTTTGTTGTATTACAAATATACTATAGGGCTTCTCTGGATTGGGTGCATGTTCCCCTTCTCTGAGTGAAGGAGTGTTTCCTTACTGGACAGCTCTCAGAAGACCACTGACATAGGAAGTTTCACAAATGACTCACCCTAGTTAGGCAAGTTTCAGAAAGAAATAAAGGTGGTCTCAAATAGCATAAAAAACCCAGGACTTTTTAACCTCTGCCAGTTTTCATCATTTCTTTCCCAAGTCTTCATTGCAGTTCTCACAAATTCTTCATTCTTAAGGCAGAGATCATATACCATATTGTCAGATCTCATAGCCTTTGGAGAGCAGCAAGTTCACCTCTAGGCAAAGATGCATACTCTGAGCAATGACAGAATATAACTGCATCTTTTTTAATTGTATACGGAAAGATTTCTCTTGTTACCTCACATTTGAGTATGGAAAAATTGTGAAGTGTGGAGATTTGAAAACTTTTCAAGCTACACGTCATATTTTTACACTGGTCCTGATTCTTTCCTTCTCTGCTTCATTGGTCCTGTAATTTGGATTGTTTTATCCACTTAAGATGGGAAATAACTGTCTAGACATGTATTGAGAATAAAAGCAAAAGCTGAAAAATATACAGGTGCTTTTATAACTGCTACTGGGAAAAGATTATTCCTCTTTAGATACTAAAAAAAAAAGCATAGAGGTGCTGTACTGCATTTTTTTTCCCTTCCTTTCTGCATTAAAAGTTCTCTCGAACCCAGGCAAACTCTACCACAATGAAAGTCACTCCTGGTAAGTGGCTTTGGTGTTAGATAAAAAGCTAATGCCTCATTTTAATGCTTTCTATATAGCTTTTAATATAAAAAACATTGCATTAGCCCAGTGTAAGTGGAGTGGAAACTGTTTTATTTCTTGCAGAAAAGTTTGTTGGTTTATTTGTTAAATATATCCTGGCTGGAGATGAGAATGAGATCTGGGTCCTGTTAATATTAATGGAAACAGAAACGCTTGCTGAAAATCTGTTCTGTGTTAATCAGAAAAATGTTTCTTCTGCCAGGACTATTCTATTAGTATAAAGGATCTTTTATTTATTTTTTTAACTGCTAATTACTGATAGTGTTATTAGCTGTGCAGACCTCAAAAGTATGGCTCTTCTAGAGTATAGAATATACAGAAAAAATTAGAGAGGTGAAAAATTCTAACCTTACAAATAAGCTTCATATGTAGGACAGTATTTTTTCCTCTGCCTGAAGGCCCATAATCAAAACATGGCTGCATCTTATATTGGGTTGGAACTATTTCAAACTTTTTGTGATTCATGGCTTATCATTTACCTTCTCCTTTTTAGCAACTTCGAGTTGTTCTAAATTATTCTTTTGTTTTTAAAAATGACATCTTTAATATAAAATGCATTATTTATTTATTTCTGTGAACTCTTTCTTCTTTGCTGCATTTTGGTTTTGGAAGATCAACTTCTGGGACAAGGTCTTATCTTCTTTCTTGGCTTTAGGCAGAACACAGCCATGTATGCTCAGCTTTTAAGATTCTGAAAAGGTTGTCATCTTTCCCCTGTGAATCATATCCATGAAGATCTCTATTTACTTCAAGAGAATGAGTAAATTACACGCCTGCAATTCTTTTTCTCTAGAGAAACTGTTAAATACAGATCTTCACTTATCTTTTCACTCTTACACTAGGTCTTTCAGATTGTTAGGAAGACATTTGTACATCTAGAAATGCCCTTTGGCTTATGATTTAGCATTTGTGACTTCCACAGTGATACACAATTCATGCTCTCAGTGAGAGCATTTAAAATCTTTTTTTGAATGTTCTCTTTTGAAGAGTGCTCTTTCACCTGGGTTAGATCTGTATTTAATTCTACTTTTGTACACTGAACATTTCAGGTGAGTATTTAATATGCCACCATGTATAACCAATGGGTTGAGCGCTGTTTTTTCTAGATGCCAACATGAACCTTAGCTAACAATTCACTTGTACTCCTATTCCATATACTAATGCACCTCATATTGTATTTTTTTACTGTGATATTTGTATGGGAGATGTAATTCAAAATAAGTCCGCTGCAGAAAACACTGAGAGCGAAGCAGTACAATGTTGTGATAACCAGTTAAGACTGTACATCTATTAGTGTGCACATTTAAATGGATGTTGTAAACAGGACTCTCAAACAGTGAGTCAGTGAACAAATCAGCTGCTTCTTGTTTGTATAGTAAAAGCTCAGTGTGATAATTTTACAGCAGTAACCTTTGATCCGTTTTACAGCTGGCTGTGATATGATTATTCCCATAAATACATGCAGGAAAAAAAACCAATTATGTCCAAAAATAAGCTTATAGGAGGGGATACATCCATACTGTTAAAGATGAAGCCATATGAATTTGTTTATTTTAAGACTGATCACAGCAGAAAATGTCAGCCAGTTTATTATATTGCTTTCAACTTGGAAAGGTTAGGAGGTCTTGCACCAAGATTTGTGCTGTTTTAATTGATAAATATACCACTTTACCTTCTCCGAGCTACTTTCTAGGGTGTGTATCTTCAGAAATCTGAGTTACCAGATACAAATCTGGTAACAGTGGGTAACTTCAAATAAATACTTGGTTAAATTCTTCTAATTGATAGTACTATTACTGCTGCTTTGTCATGTTGTGGTTGTACTAATGTAAGAGAGAGGATGTTTTGGTGCATAGGGATTTGTATTGTATATTACCTACTGGCAATCCTTGGTTTTACATTTGTACACATAACCTGCTTTTTATTGGGTTATACTGGTGACAAAGAATGCCTTGAGATACTCGGATCTCTTTCTAACTCATCTGCTGTGGTGATAAATAAAGCATTCAGGAAGCTTATTCAGGATGGATATATCAAACAGTGCATACAATACACTATATGAAAATAACAAGTAGACAATTGTAATGTTGTTTGCTGCAATAGTCAATCCAGTTCCATGTAACTTTGTGTGATTTTAAGTGCTCTATATAAAGATAAAATATTAATATTTTTTAATCTGTAGTTATAAAAGACCAATATCCATTATCATTATGCTTAATTTGTCCAAACTTTCATTATAGAACATCAAATAAAATATCAGAACACTTTCTCTTTCATCTAGCTAGTATACTGACAACCCTGTTGTAGGCAAAATTGATTATTTTTAAGGTTTTTTGGTCTGGTTGGGTGTTGTCCCTGTCCTCCACAAATTACAATTAAGTGACTGAATTTTCCTCCCTCTGGAAGGACATCTAGAGAGCAATAGCAAAGTAAATTTATTTTCAGTTGGAAAAAAATGGAGATTAGTTATATCAAATATTCCAGTTTTATGTACTTTATTTACATATAAATAAAATGGTTTAAGTTCTAAAGATTGTTATTTCAAATCGAGTTGTTTAAACTGATGCAGCTCCACTGCCTCCTACAGAGCTGTTTCATTTTATCCAGGTAGAAAATTTGGATCATTTCATATCTAAAAACATTGAAAGAAACACTTAAAAGTATTTATTTCAGTGGAAGTAAAACTGTGTGCACGGTTGGTTTATTGTTTTTCATTATTATTCCTGTCAGTTATGCAACTGTATCCATACTTTAAGCAACTTGTCTCATTCTTTCCTCCATTACAGATCGAAGTAGTCAATACTTTCAAGAGTGGCACTTCCTTTCAGGGGGCTCTAAGGAGACAGTCCTCCGTCACAAGCCAGACCCAGGATGTAACCAATATTTCTAGCCCTAGTCACGTATCGTTATCCAATGCTCTTTCCTCTCCTACCAGCACATCTGCTGCGGCGGCTGGGCGTGAGTGTGTATTCTTAATGCATCAGACCTACAGAGATGCCAACTTATGTAGCAGTCATATGAGACTAAGCTACTTTGCCCTTTCCCATTTTGTCCTGTTATGTTTATTAGTTTACATGTGCCCAGGAGCACATAACATGATTACTTTGTGTACAGTAGATACTCTTTATGATTCATTGCGAGTTTTGGTAACTTACTGTTAGGACACAAATTTCTAGGGTTTGGGGTTTTTTTTTTTTAATCCAGTGTATGGAGATTCTGATTTTGTTTGAGGTTTATGTGTCATGTTTTCTCAATCTCATTGGATATATTTTCTACTTCTTATAAAATAGGTACTTTAAATAACTCTACAAATACATTAAGCAGTATAGCATGTCAGATAAAAGATCGTTCCATCTGGAGGAGTGTGTGTAATACAGGCCACTCATGCCCAAGAAAGAGGTACTCTAGTAGAGGTACAAGAAACAAGGCAATAGACAATCTACTTTATTGTGCAAGGCCAAGGGATTAAGGTTTACATGAAAAGTGAAATCAGATTTGTTATCTCTAAATTCACTGGGAGGTAAGCATTGAGGAAGGAAGGAAGGAGCTAGAAAAGTTTAAGGACAGTGTTGAAACAGCAAAATAAATGTGATAAGAAATATTTGTGTTCAAAGAAGTAGGTTTCTAAACACTGAAATCCTGGCACAGCTTTCTTTTAGATGCAAGTGAAGCATCTACTGAAGAGGTAGTGAATTAAAACTTTGAAGTGGCTAATAAGAAAGGGTTGCTTCACTAATAGTAAAATCCCAGTTGCTCAAGAAGACTTTTTACAAATCTACCTTTGTTTTCAAATTTTTATTTTTTCAACACTGTAAGTAGCTGTTTTGGTTTACAGCATTGCCAGCACTAAACAAATATTTAAATGTATAGACCTCAGTTTGTGAGCTTTTCACTTTACAAAATCATGCAATATATTTCTTAGGCAAGTTTTAGTGAAAAGTTGGCCAAACAGACAAGAAGCCAGCCCTGTCTGTATCGCCAGCAGAGAGGAGGAAAGCAGACAGAGACAAGGCAGACAACAGAAAAAAACAAAATTCCAGAACTCCTGCAGGAAAAAAGGAAGCTTGACCTTTCCATTCAGTTTAAGGGCAACCCCCTCAGTATTTGAACATCAAGCATCTAGACATGCACTAGAAACTCTGTTGGAATGAAAAATCAATGGAGGAACCTTACCTTTAACAGGAACCCAAAGAACCATCAAGTTTCCAGCTTTGGCAGTTGCTGCTTGGAGAAAATTTATACCTTCCTCTCTTTTCATAGGAAGTTTAGCCTGTACCCCTTAATCCAACAGCACCGTTTCAGGGCAGCAGCACGATCAAGAGAAGTGAAGTCACTGAGCTGTGTGCTCTGTAACTTGCCCCTGAGAACTCAGTGCCCAAGTTCCCTCATTTCCACACTGATCAGGACATAAAACCCACACAAATCAGCATTTCATCCATGGAATGATTTCCCATAATAGCAAGCAACTCACTCTGCTCTGGTGAATGTTTCAATAACATCCTGTAGCCAGCAGTGTGGAAGGAGAGAGCTAATATAAGTAAAACACACCATTTATCTTCCCTTCTTCTCTCCATTGCAGCAAAACAACTATGAATTGAATAGTGTTGTGTCTTGACAAAGGCCTTGCTGGGTTATAAGCTGAAGTTAATTAATAGAACACATAATTGCTACAGTCTTTAATGTCTCTTTTTATTTGGAAAAATAAAACAGGTCTACGGACTTCATCAGCTATAGCCCCATTTATTCAGTGACATAAAAACTGTACAATTGATTTGTTAAGCTACCCAGAGATAGAATCTCCATTACAGAGGACAATTAAAGTTTGGGCTTTTTAAAGTGGTTATTCTGGACTGTTAGTATTTTATTACTACAGTATAATGTTTGTTTAGTATCAAACCAGTGTGTGCTTCAAATTACAACCCCTAAGGGAAGTTTTGATTTATTATTACAATGGCACAAACCTGATGAATAACGG
>JANHGN010002039.1:0-13451 GCA_024605025.1 Megaceryle maxima
TGCCCATGACAGGGAGGTTGGATTAGATGATCTCTAAGGTCCCTTCCAACCTAGGCCGTTCTGTTCTGTTCTGTTCTTTTGTTTCTCACTTGATGCTTCTCTGTCTGTCTTCTCTCTGTTCTCTGCTGCTGGTCCTGTATTTCTTCTCCTCTTTAACGTGATCAGCTGAGAGGCTCTGGCTTTCAACCAGCTTCAGTGCTGATATAGGTTGCCTTCTTTGAAAGCAGTGGTTATTAGTTAACATAACTGATAACAGTTTCCACATCTCTGAGTAGAAAGGCTTGTACACCAAACAGTTGTAGATATGCCTGTAGTATCTATAATGACTTCCCATAAGACTACTGAGAACTTGTTACTCCACATACCTAGCGGCAACCCTTAGCTGTTGAGAGGCTGTTAAGCTTTAGCCCTGTCACATTTACAAGAGTTGCACTCAGGACCAGTCACAGTCCACACATAAAATTTAAGGGCAGATTCTAGGGAAATTCTGCACAGTTTTAGGGGTCAGCTGTTTCTCCACAATCCTGTGTCTGTAAGGTCTCTCAGTGACAGTCCCTGTCCTTGTGATAATCAGATGCTGGAAGGGGAATCGGATACATCTCACCTACTGTCCATTACCAGTTATCCAGTCCAGCACCAGTCCACAAATACCTTATCCACTACCAAGGTAACAAAACCAAGGCATGCCATACAAATACCATTTGGGACTCAAAAGAAAGTAGAAAATTCCCAAGCCCTAAAATTGCATACAAAAATTTTCAGCAGCCATTCCTTCACTCCCAGGTGTTTCAAAGACTCCTTAAGTAATTCATTTTCACAGAGCCTAAGTAGAACTTCAAAACCCGACTTAAGACACATAAGAACCCAAATACTATTAAATGTCCACAGGTGCCAAAATTCAACTAATAATTTTGCGCTTTCTGCCTTTATTTTTTTCCTTTCATGTAAGAGATTTGGCATTCTTACACAGCACTTGCATTGTTTTATATTCAAATAATGGTGCAGCTGCTAGTACCTAAAGCTGGAGAGATTTATGGATAATAACAGGAGTGTACAATAAACAAGTACATTTGGATGCATACCAAACAGAAGCTGCATCAGTCAATCAAACTGCTGGACTTTTGATCTAAGTTTACAGATAAATGTAAAACAAAATAAACTTCTCCAGTCAGCCAGGCTGCTTCTTCAGAAAAATAGGTTATGCATTTGATAGTCCTGCACTGACATGGTTAATATACTACATTCCTCTTTGAACAAAGCATAATAGAGAAATTTGTTTTCTAAGTGAATGGATGTATTAAAGCAGAAAAGAATAGTCATGCTTCTGCGTTGCTATCAATAAAAAAAAATAGCAACCACACCAATCAATTTGTGTAACAAGAAAAAAAATAAATGTATGTGACAATGTCAGGATCTCAGCATATCCTTTGCACACAAAACAACTGCACTTCATCTTGACAGCAACTCTTGTGTTGGGCATGTACTGCTTCTTCCCCAGTCACTTATTCTGACATCTGTTTTGGCATTTTTTCTGGTGTAAATACCACATTCTGTGCAAAAGAAAACAACAAAAATTTGTGGGTATACCTTGTTCACAAAAAAGGAGACCAAAATAAAGTCCCAATCCAAACTTGACAACTTTAAGCAGTTCTTTCAGTCTTTATCAATCAAAACTACTGACATAAAACCAATCATACAGAGAACAACTCTGAATTGAATTCTTGATTGTAAACCTGCACCAAAAGTCAAAGGTGTCTGAACACAGTTCTCATTAACAAGTCTGGGGGAAAATGGCATTTTGGGCTTAACATGCACCAGGGATGAGCAGATATAAATGGGGGTGTCCTAGGGCCAAAATCTAGGGAGTAACATTCCTACTGCACTGATCAAAGCAGCTGTGTCTAGTCTAATTTTCCTTTCTCTTCTACCTTTTTATAGCCAGCAATTTAAGACACTCAGAAATCTTTCAGAGTATCACAAATTCCCTTTCCATCAGTCTGCCTGACCCTGGAGCCAGATCCTGACCATGAGACCAAGGCAGCATTAGCAGTCAGGGCTCTGCAGACCTGAAGTCCAAGTTTCTTCACATCTATCACCTTGAGAATGACTTTCCATCTTTCTCATCTCCTCCTCCTGGTCTTCTACCCCTACTTCTCCATAGTCTTAGACAATTAAAACCCCACAAAACTAATCTTGAAATGCAGTGTTTTTATTGTATCCCCCTTGATTTGGTTTTGTCTTTTTTTTTGAGCCAACCACCTCCTAAAATATTTATCTACTCCTACCACATATATTTACAGTCTGTTGGTACAGGATTTTGCATAAAGAACAAAAAGGGATGTGCTTAGGCAGTAAGGATGAATTCCTTCTCTGATCTGGTATTTTTCCAAGCTCCCTTCTCTTGAAGAACCTCTTTGCCTAGGACACAGCTACGTTTAGGGCTTTTTAAACTTTACTATCACTCTTGACAATATTTTTTCCTTTGCTGCTGTTCTTTCTTCTGCTCCAACACAGACCATCTGCCATCCTGCTCACCAAACTACTTGTCAGCTTTAATATCTGTAGGTGCTGAAGGGTATTATGGGCATGAATTACGTTCATATTTTTCTTCCTAAATTTTGGGTTAAGGAGAGTAGTGTAATGAGAAACTGCCTATGAAGAAAAAACAAAAGCCCACAGCAGATCGGACAGAAGGCAGGTACCATAAATTTTCCATGTGCATGTCCTACCCTTTATTACAAGCTTATTCAAATTTTCTTCTGGCAATAAAATTCAAATGGTTTTCAGCACACCTAGATGTTAAGTAAAGGATTCCAAGTTGAACACCTTAGATATTTCCCCCAAAGCTGATCCATTAAGCAAACCACATAAATTGTTACAGAGAAAAATGTGCAGATGATATTCAGATTAATCAAACTAAAGATTCCTCAGAGTAATTCCAATGGAGTAATTCAAAGGACTGCAGCTCTAACAGGCAACGTGACAGCTGATGAAAGACAACGTTGTCAAAAGTTATGCACACTGTAAGGATAAGCTCTAACTATTAAAATTTGGTTTTATGTCAGCACTTACATACTAGAAGTTAGAAGGAACATTTCTATATGAAAGATCAAGATGGGAAAAATTTTAGAGCCCAGTTGTTTCAAACCATTGATCTAGGCTCAGGACTGGATGTCAGGGAAGATCAAGACGCTTTTTATACATGCTGACTACTCTACATTTGAGTGTTTCTTATTTTAAGTCTTAAGTAAGTCTCATTCTCATTTTAGTAAATCTCATTTTCACTTGAAGCTTAAGTAATTTTCATTTTCCAGGACAAATTCAGTTATTTCGGGCAAGCAAAAGTTCATTTGGAATTCATTTCAGCAAGTCTCTCCACTTGGGCAAAAAACAATTCCAGAACACACTTAACATCCCCCTCCACACATCACCTCTTCCCCTGCCACTGGATTTTTTACCATTATTTTTCTCTTTTTTTTTTCCTTTAAATCTCATTCACACTGTCCATCTTGACAGTCCTGTACAGGGTAGCATAGAAAGACCTGAATGTTATATACAAGACAAGAATGAGGTGAACTATTAACACCCTGCCAAGTTTTAGAAAAAAAGCCTTTAATTTCACAAGTACTCAGCTATACTGACCCAAGAGGCAGGCTGCTGATGTTGTATTGTATTCACAGTTGAGATATAACTAAAGGATCCTAAATTAAAGTCGAAGCAATGTCTAGCTCAACTTACCCCAACACTAAACATATATATATATATTTTTATTTTTCTTTCTTAGTTTCCTCTGATGGTAACTTTGTTAATGGAGGGGGGAAGGGGGAAAAAAGAGGGAAAAATAGAATTTTTTTTATTTTTATCATCTCTATATGTGCTGAATTCTGGCAGTCAGCTTTATGATGCTGCCAACTCACTGAGTTCAGCTAAGCACCTCTGGATTTGAGATTTTTGCTGACCCAGCAGGGTCAACATCCCTGCTCTCAGTGCCGTTCTGCCGTAGCAGGCACTGAAACATTTCTCTCTATTAAGAAGTAGCTAGACAGAGAGCAGCTATGATTTTGAGTCTTCTTCAGATTGCCTTTTTGAAGCTTCTTAAATAGCTAGAAGAGCTATTACTCTCTACATATCACTTTCTAATGCCTAAATTTGGCTATAATGCTAAATAGCTAAAATTTGCTGTATTCTAGTTGGCTCCTGGTGGAGCAGGAGAGTACATCTCCCCCATTAACTACATAGGGAACTTAAGCTTATCTTAATTCAGACATCTGTGGGGTGATAGGAAAAACATGGAGAGCCTATGCTGCCTCCACATCTTCTGGTAGGAGGTTTCTGACTGATGCAGGGCAGAGGAAAGGAGAATCCCTGGAGGAAGAAATAGGTTATTCTGAATGTACTCTCAAAGATACAGAGAGCTCATAAAACAAGAACCACCTGAATGGGGTCAGTACCTCCCCAAGCATATGCATCTCTATATTTAGCAACAACTATTATAGTTGTTGACACCTTAAGACAGTGTCCTTATCACCACCCCAGCTGGGCCCAACTTGTTATCTTTTTACTTACAAACTCATGTAGTAGCCTTGTCCCTTAGAATCATAGAACTGTTTAGGTCAGAAAAGACCTTTAAGATCATTAAGTCCAACCATTAACCCATAACCAAGTCCAAATATTGAAAATTCTCCTGCTTGCATGACATGAGGTGACAGATATTGTCAGCTAATGATTTTCCTTTCTTGCACATGGCATTTTCTTTTGTCTTTAAATTCTGAAAAGAAATGTACAAGTTGTAAGTCTATTACTCTATGAAAGCCCTGCTATGCTCAACTCAACATGAATCCCAATTAGAATTACTGATGATGGCAAAGTCAACAGATATAAGAAAAGAAAAATTGTTGAGATTGACTCCAGTCATGATCCATCAGCTTATCTTATTTTCCCTCAGTAGAAAAATGTACCATGTTAAGAAATGATGGTCTTCCAGAAAATACCTGCCTTTGTTCATTTACCATCTTGCTGCCCGAGACACTGTCCCCTCTTGTCTATTTTATAAATGCTCATTTCATTGTTTAGTTTGAACAGAGAATAAACTGAGCAACCAGGATCTAACAGGAAACCTCAGGAGAGCTGATGGGGTTTGTAGCATGAACTTTCAGTGCATGTGCTCTGTCAGTTTTGCACTACTACGTCTAGACTGTAAAGTGTAGTGGAGATAGGCAGGGATAGACTTTATCTTACATTAGGTCTTAGCCTTTTCTGATGGTTCTCTGACAACACAACTCACTTGACAAGTTTGATACATATTAAGGAACAGGTTTTTATTTTAAAAAATAAGCCTTGGCCTCTGGAAATCCCGATTTACATTCTTCCTTTTAAAGTAACTGGTACTCTCTTGGATGGTCCTACTCGATAAGCTTAAATCTGTCCTACTTCACACAAACGAGATTGCACTAATCTGCCAAAGCAGGTCAATTACGTACCGATTGCGAAAGCAGCGGGTACACAGAAAGTAAAAACTTGGTCCAAAACCCTACTACTGTCATATAAAGAGCCACAGGGGCAAACAGTAATCTCATGGAGCCTATTCAGCCTTGCTCCACATGGTACCTTAGAGTAGCTTCAGTTAATTCCATCACTAAGGTGCGTGGGCTTCATTATTTGCCAAACCAAACCAATTACTGAGTATAACAACGTTGTAAAGTCATGTTGGGAGGCTTGCCCCAGTGCAACAGTAGGGCACTGGCTTCCTTTTACCACACAAGCAGGCAGTTAGCACAGAATAGCTAATTGCACTTTAATTCTATGCTTACTTCCAGTAACTTGTTACATGGACATAACCTAAACTAAAGACTAATTTACTCCACCACCTGTTTTTAAATGTTGCAGCAGAATTTGTAACAATATTACCCAACTGGACACGATCTTCGATCTGTCATATGCAAAATTCTAGATTATTCTAATAGTCTCTCCTAGCTTCCAAAAGAAATTATGAATTTATATTGACTGGCTTTGCCCTAGATACATAAGCAGCCAAATATTCCCATTTTCCAGTGGATTAAGACATTCTACTATTATCATACAAGACTGACTCAGTTTATCTGACTTATTTCCTTAGTCACCATGTTTCCAATGCCTAGAAAATGAATAATAATTTTCTGAGAATGGCAGTACTGCATTGGAAAGTAGCATTTTCACTTGGAGTTGTTAGACAACTACACATATGGCTTAGGCAAGTTTCACAACTTCCTGCTGAAACAAGTTATCTTTTCCTCTAAAAAAATGGCATTTTTAAAATTTCTAGCATCTTCTAAAGCATTTAAGCCTTTGAATATTTACTGAACACAGAACATTGAATATTTACTGAACACAGAACAAAATCTAACCAAAAGAGTTGCTTAAAACTTGAAGACTCATAAAGACATCAAATTAATATGGCATCATTGAAACATTCAAAGACATCTATACCAGACTGGAACACTTAAATCCTCTACAGTAGGAAAATTACCTTTTGCATTTATATATTAAGAAGTATATATCCATATTTATACATATACATATGTATATTTAGAATTACACCTGTTAATATCCACAAACCAACAAGCTCTTTCAAAATTAGGCTCTCCTCTCATAATTGTACTGCATTGTCCTTTAGCTGCAGTCGGAGCTGTGGAGGGACGGCTCCTCCACTAGCAAGAGCCAGGCTCCTCATAGGAAAAGTCTTTTCCTATGGACTCTGGTCAAGTATAACAAGGACCTGAATCTGTGTTTCACCTGCTATGGACAAATATTCTGTTTTCTGCTAATTTATTTGGGGCCTCTATTCCTGTATCAGATCCTGAGCCTGAAAAAACTTTCCCAAGAAAAGTACTGTTGCTTCAGTGCTGAGAATGCAAAGAAAAAGTCATTTTCATTAAAAAAAAAACCCAAACCCAAAAACAAAGCCAACAAACCAGGTTAAATTTAGACATTGCCTTTCACAAACAGCCCACACAGTGAATATTTTCTCCTGATAAGCATCAGGTATTAACCTCTTTCTGCGTCTTCAGAGATAATTGGAGACAACTCCTTTGGAAACAAAATGGAATGTGGACATCTGCTCACTGTAAACATGTAAAGAACATTTCAGACACTAAATTAAACTGCAAATGATATATTTTTTTTATTCCATTATTTGGCAAAACTTAAAACGATGTAAGGGGAAGAAAGGGAAGCCTAAATGAGACAGACAAGACAGCACATGAAAAGCAATTTATGACCTAGTCATTCAGCTGGAAGATGGGAAACAGGTCAAGCAGAGCAAGCAGTCAAACCTTGGTTTCAGAGAGGGACTGAAGGCCACATGCAGCAGCAACGTGGGAAGAAATGACAGCAAAAGCACGTGGCAAATATTTAGCAGAGAGTCACTAGAAGGAAAGTAATTCTGATGCTGAAGGGGAAAAGCCCCTCAAATGGAGAAGGAAATAAAGCAGATACATTCCAATAGAGGGTAGCAGAAGAAAAAAAGAAGAAACTAGAGAGTAGGAAATTAAGACAAATGGGCCAAGGCAGAGAGAACTGGTATCTTAAACAGTAGAATATGCAATATACCTGATTTTTTTCTTTTTGATGATAGCCCAGCTGAGATGCTGAAATGCTTGGGGAAGATGGAAACAAGATCAAAGAACAGAACTATTTGCAAAAAATGAAAAGGACGGTGACAGGCAGAGGCTGGCTGTTACATTCAGTCATTCAGCAGTTCAGGACAGTTCTCTTCACATGACCATTCAGAGCTAGATGGTCAAACCTGTTACTCAGGCTGTGCACAAAAGGAACAACAGAAACTGTTTCCTGGGCCCCTTCTGAGCCTGTGACTGATGATGGCAGCAAACAACTGGACTTCTTCTCTACAGCAAGCTGGTATTTGCAATAAGAGCAAAGAGCCAGGAGCCCTAGGAGCAGGGTTGCTCTCTGAAAAGGTTGAAAGTGAATCAAATCCTCCCAATATCAAAAAAGAACTTAGCAAGAACTGCCCGTTACAACCTTCTCTTTTGTTTGCTCATGGGACAACACTGATTTGGTTTGTCTTTTAAGAAAGTATCACCATGATCAGATTTATGAAGAAAATGAATACATATCCTCACGGTTGGTAGTTTCAACCCCACAGCGGTCAATACAAAAAACTCTAGCAAAATAGTACTCATACATGGGAAAAAAAAGTCATGGTAGGTCAACGTAACCTCAAAGAATTCCTTAACAAAACATTTACTAGTTTCTGTGAGACCAAGATTTTACTATTTCATCTTTTTGATCCAGGAAATAATAGTTTCATAAATTGCTGGGTTTGCACAGTAAAATTTTTACCAGGAATCACAGTTCCCTGTTGCCAAACACGATATTGTTATGGAAGGCCTGAGAAATGACCCTGAAAGTGCTTTCAGGAGTCTCAGTACTATCTTTCTTCTTAGAAGAAACCAATTAGCTTGATGTGCTAATCAGAGTCAAGAGTAATGCTGACCGTTCATGTTTTTGCTAAGATTGTCATTATCCTAGGAACACTTCCAAGCATCGGGTCTCCTCAGAAACACAGAGCACTTACTATATTAATATTGAATGATACACTTATTCCAGGTTTTCCTTAATAAGAAGATTGTTCAAAAGAGCTGAAGCAAGACTGGTAGAAGTTCCAGGTGAAGTGAAAAGTCCAACAACAGTAATTGTCTTAATAAGCATCCTTGCAATGGAGTATGGATTAATGCAAGAGGGAAGATCAGTTAAGAGCACAGAGGCTTTTACAGAGAATTAGTCTGGGGAGATGATCAGCACACTCAGCAGAAATCCTCTTAGAGGAAAACTTGGCTCTCCTGTACGAGCCCCTTTTTACTCTCAAGATAGTGTGCGTTGGATTGATCTCAAGCTTTTTGTCTGTAAGAATCAGTGCAAAATTTGTTTTCCTGCTATTATTTAAAGTCGTATAACACTATTGTGGGCAGGATGGATCGGACTATCAGGCAGCCCACAACTTCATGATTTATCTGCACGTGCAGACAACTCTAGTAGCCTTTGCTACAAGAGTCATTTTAGCACAAAACCACTCACGGGAGAAGGCAAACCACCCAGTTCAGACTTAGCTTTAATACAGACAGGTACATTCAAAGGTATTAGTTGCCAATAAGAGAAACCAACCTCTTGTGTCCATGTGTTCTTACTGGCTCCTGCAACAGGTTGTGACATCTCTATGGAACCTATACCATACTGTCTCAACCAATCCTGAGGCATTTAACTTCAAAAGTGTGATTAAATCACTGAGATAAAGTGAAATGGTATTAGCTAAAGTGAAATGTTATTTGGACAACTGAGTAGCTAATTTAGAAAGACAGAACCTGACAAAATCAATGCTTTTCAGCTAAATCACTGTCATGTTTTGTGCTACTTTACTACATGTCATCTCCCAATGACCCATCTTTGCCTGTACTTTCCTCCCTGATCATGAAGAGCTATGCTTGCTGCACTGCTGAATTTTCCTCTTCGAAGGCCTGAAAATGTGATCTGACAAGTCAAATGATTGATTGCACCTTCTCCATCCAGGCAAATCAGAGAAGTCCTTCTGAAAGGCAGTGGGAGATTGACACCGCCAGTAACGTATCATCAGTATGAAGAGTATGCAAATCAGAAAAGTTAGTTACTCAGACCAACAGGCTAAATTAGACACTTCCAGAGTGTCACAGAACATACACTTCAAGCTATATTTATACTTGTAGTTTTCCAGACATGGGATGCCTAACAGCAGATTTGGGAAATCATAACATGTTTGTAAGAGGAGCAGATAGGAGAAGTTGATGTTTCAGAGGCTCATCACTTCAGAAGGTGCTTGTTTAGTGAAAGTGCTTCACCGCCTCTCATTCAGGCACTGAGATGAACCCAGCGCTCGTGGCAGAACGGGCACGCCAGCGGGAGAGTGCGATTCACAGCTCCGTCCCTTACGTAAGACTGTAACCTCTATTCACAGCCATCTGCCATGGCTGTTGTGTAACAAGCCATAGTCAAGTGTTTCTGCCATCATATGGTAAATTTCCTTAAAATACACGTGCTAAAATCACTATACAAAGACCTAGAAATTCTTTAAGTAGGTGCAAGTCCCAATTTTCACAGATGAATGGTAGTCTGGAAAGGAAACCTTCAAACTCCTCTGCATGGGGTGGCTGTAATTTCCTTCTTTATTTCTAGCATATACAGCTTACGGGAAGATACATCAATTAAAACTTTTTGTTGACTAGGATTTGCATTGCTAGGTATTTCCATTTTCTGCCTTCCTTGGGATTTATGCTGAGATCAAATGAAAATAACTTTCAGTTTCATTATTACCCTTCCCCCTATAGGCAGTTTTTAAAGGAGGAGAAGGAAACAAGCTGTTTTGAGGTTTTTTTGTGGTGGGGTTTTTGTTTTCTTTCTGCTGTCAAAGATACTGCTTCTACATGCTTTCAGCTTCTCTTCATGGATTTCTACAGTGGTGTAGTCTTCACAAGCTGAATTACGGAAGACCACCTATGCCCTAAAAGTCATGGCAAAACCAGACATGCTTTAATGCTTTAAAGTTTTGAAAATAAAACAGTCATAGAAAGTTTTGGGTTGGAATGGACCTTTAACATTCATCTAGTCCAATCCCTCTGTCACTCACAGGTGACATGGATGAGTGACACCAAATGAGCTCATACCCAGCATGCAATCAGGCAAGGTGCAGGAAGAGATCTCGCTGCAGGCTGCCTCAGCAAGAGCTTGATCATGAAACTCAACACTGATTAGTGCAAAGTAATGCACAAGGGAAAGAGAGAGCTATGATGGGCTTGAAACAAACTGTGATTGCTCAAATATGTGCCCGGGCTTGAGGGTAAAACTCCCATTAGAAGTTCCCAGGAAAGCATCACTTCCAACGGTGTATTTGGGTGTGTCGAAGGAGGGCATAACTTCCAACCCTGTATCTGGGGGTGATGTGCAGCTCTGGAGAGCATGCTCCAAGGAAAGCTGTGTAAGATGGCATGGAGTGGCCAGTCAAGTGCCTCAGTTGCCCTAGGAGAATAGGAAAAGACAGAGCAGAGCTCTTCCACCCAGAAAAGGGGCAGCTCAGGAGGGTGTGAGGTCTGTAGGCTTGTTACCAACTGAAGATGAGAAATAGGAAATGGTCCTCACTGTGGGCTAGACCCATCATAGAGCCTGGGCCTAACCCAGCATGGGAAATCCCACACAGGGCAAATCTGCACTGTCTACGGCCACTTTTAGGAGCAGCAAGGACACTTGTAAGTGGGAAGATGCCTGGGCACATGTAGGCATGTTGCTTCTCTGGCCTCTGGCTATTACAGACACACCAAAGTGAGCATGAGAGGAGCCAGTAAGATGCCCAGGCACATGCAAAGCTCAGTGTCCTCAGTGCTGGCAGCCTGCAAAGTGTGAGCTGAGCTGAGCAGCTCCTCACCTCACCCTGCTTGAGAGCAGTCACCCCTCCAATGTGTCCAGTGCCGCCTGCAGGAGCAGCACCTTAGGAGAAATGTTGAGTAACCTGATGCCAATACATTCTTGTCTTCCAGGAAAACAGATGAACTGATGTTCATCTAAAACTAATAAAAGGATTTAGGTCAAATTCAGACTGAATTTTTCTACTTTTCCAAATAAACCTGTGTGACTTCTTACTGAAATGTTATTTTAGCTAATACCATATAAAGATAGGTATAAATTTGGTAAAGGCTGGCAATTCATTTAAATCTGAAATTTAAGATTGAAATAAACTGTAAACCCACCTTCAATCTTTCAGAAAGAAAGCGAGTTGGCAGGTGGGGGTGTTGTGCAAATTCATTGCTGGTTGTTTTTCTAAAAAGGCTGGGAGTTCAATGGAAATAGGGGGAAAGCTTAAGTTCTTGTTTTAAAGAAACAAAAGAAAACAACCAAAACAAACAAACAAAAAACAACCAACCCAACCCAGACAAACCAACCCAAAAAACCCAAACCCAAACCAAGCACAAACAACCAAACCCACACCAAACAACAAATCAAGAAGATTCATAGTATTCATATAAAGTAAAATTTTACAGCCTCAGCACAACTCAAATTTGAAACCACGTCATTTTTTATAGTTGGTATCCTGAGGTCTCTACCCACACTTGATCAAAGAGGAGGGAAAACATGTCCCTCATTCCCCCAAGGATGTATTTTCTTTCTTATTTTATCTTGCTGCGGTTTCGTATTCCCCAGCCTGTCTCTCATGTGATGCATCTTTTCTCATCTACAGATAAATTCATTAAAACTTCTGAAGTGACTGAGTTACTTCTCTCATTTATTGCCATTTCTATTAAGGCAATTCCTTCCTTCCTTCCTTTCAACCTTTCATGCACCAGCTCTAATCTAGGTTGATTCGTGACGCAGTTGAGCTGGAGGAACTCTGTTTATATATACTCACAGAGAAACCATAGTTAAGAGATATGTCATACCCACTTGATGAATGCTAACAGATCTTATACTGCCTTGTCACTCTCAGGTACTTCACTTGATCATTGTCACCACATTGCTCTTAAAATCTAATTTTACAAAGAAATAAGAGTATCACCTTTTGATGATTTCATTTTTGTAAAAGCTTAACATCCCAGAGCAACATCAGTAATTTTTATTCTGTGAACACACAGTTGATGGGGCACCCTTCCTTGCAATTAGATTGATAAGACAGTATAAAATGACAATCACTACAAAAGAAACTTGGTCTGCAGCCTCTCCCTCCATATGGGTTTTTTTTGAATACAAAATAGTCTTAAACAGAAGACATAATTACTGCAGAAGGACTTGGAAACCTTTTTCTTCTTGAGGCCAATTAAGCCATAAAATTCAGATTCAGATCCAGATTTCAGAATGTCCAACAAGCCCCATGTTAAATCTATTTTAGAAGGGTTTGCCCTCCACAAAACTCAGATATCCATCCACCTCTGGCTAGTGAGTCCACCTATTTTCCCTAAATTTTCTTCCACTCCTAACTTCCCCAACCTACAAACAACCTTCCAAGTTTTTCCTATAGCATACCTATGGCACAGGCATTCCTATGCTTTCTAGAAATCCAAAAAAATCCCCCCCCCCCCCCAAAGTTTAAGAGGAATGCTGACAAATTCTGAATGGTTAAAAATCACTTTATATAAAAAAATACTGTTTCTAGAAATTCAATATTTTGGTACAAGACTCCAAAGTTTTTTTTTTTATTTTTTCAAATTCTTTGAAATTATATTCTATAAATATTTCAGAACTGTGATGTGCTTTTTTCTTATTTAGGAACAGTTCCTTTGTGGTGTCCAGTGCAGTTAGCTGAAACTTCAGAGCCAATTCAGCAGAAGGCTGAACTTTCTGAGTTCTTGAGAGAAGTCCAGACCTAAATTATGTTATGATCTTACAAATACAAAACCAGACAGATGGGGGGGGGGGGAGAAAAAGAAAAAAAAAAAGAA